>JAGDQP010019329.1:0-11491 GCA_022664845.1 Lepisma saccharinum
TGTTAGCTCTCGTTGATTTAGGTCAATGAGACCTGATAATCATTTCAGTTCAGTTGAAGTTTAGCTTAAATTCTCCAATTGATTATTGTCTACGATACAGTTGAAAGAGTATTTTCTACCTGAATTACATGCTAAATATGACCCTCCGAAGTGGTTCTCTGATGGCAAGAAAACACCAAATATTCTCAAAACATGGGTCGAAAGACGTCTCACACACGTTTCGAATGTTTTATTTAGCCATTCAAAGCAGCAAACCTTTGATGAATATGTGATGAGATAGAAATAATGATGAGATGAATAATAAATATGATGAGATAGAAACATATTTTGAGATAAAACATAGTCGCATCCTGAATTTGAACCCGAATCCTTTCTCTCAACAAGTCGACGCGTTAACACCAACTACCCAAGGTCGGAGCTTTCAAATGGAGATTTCGTAGGTTGTATTTTCACTACAGATGTATTACATAACAATGCTACGAAATGTCATTCGCGTGTTTAGTGCTGTAGCCCCAGACTTTTGACAGGATATTCGCTATGTTTATGAATCTTTAAACATAGATCACGTTTCCATTAAATATAGGGAAGTAATAAGTTAATTTTTACAAACCAAGAGAGAACGCAAAATACTTTAACTATCTTCTAGTGAGCCAACAACAACGAAATTAATTGCAAAATTTGTTGCATTGAGGGAATGAGAAACGAGATTGTTGCGACTTTTGCGTACCTTCATATCAACTATATAAGTTCAAATTCAGTTACAATCCTTTATGTCGAATTGTCGACTCTGAAGCGAAGGGATACAAGTGAAGTTTACGAATTAAAATGTTTAAGGTAATCCTTGTATGATAGCCCTACATCATATGTTAAGTTCCAAGGATTCTTTGCATAAAATATGACGGTTTTTTGACATTTATTTCGGGTTATTAATACTTCTTTCTGTTCATTATCTCCCACTATTATCACGTGACTTCTGGAGTCAACATATATGTCTTATTTGTTCCACCCTTTATAAACCTATTGAGTATAGTATACTCGGACTTACTACATATATCGAAAAGTTTAACTCCTACCTTGCTTTTGAAAACATAAGTCAAATCTTATATTACTCAAGACCTGCACACAATATATCTGCTCAAATACATTGTTCACTAGTATTATTGTAGTGAAAATATAGCAATAATATACAGATCCACATCCTGTAGTTATATCTTTTTTCTCTTCTCAGCATTTTTTTCCCGATCAAGTAGACGAAAGTCTCATTTAAGTATTGACACAAATTGTTATGACGTCACACTCGGCTACTTGTGGGGAAACACGATTTTAATCTACTGTGCAATAAACAAAACACCGTACCTGAGTTACCTATCCTCCACGTGAGCTTGGTCACTAATTTTATTAAATTTCCTAATGCGCATATATATATATACATCCCACTATCATTGCGACTCACTTACGTTTACTATTTGCCGTCATTATGAAACACCGGTGTTTCTGAGATCCGTATTCCGGTCTCACCTTACTAGCCGTGTTATTCGTACTCTACAACGACCAAGTACCTCAAAAAAACTTCACTTGTAAAATTGGATCCGGGATTCCGTTTGATATAAAAGTGCAGACAAAATGTATAGTTTAAGTTCCTGCACATTCCGTGCGTGGCACTGCCCTCGCTAATCGTATAAAGGTGTATAGCTTTTTTCACTCATGCAATATCTTTACTGGAATCCGCATAGACGTTGGCAAACCTGACGCGTCGTCTAAAACACACTTAACTGCGCATGCGTTCATTTCTCCCATCAGTTCTTGCTGTCCGCTTCATCACAACGCACAGAGTTCACAGTGTCTATGTGTCTGTGTGTGTTTGTGTGATTTTGCACATATTAAAAACAGTGAAGGGCTTCTATATGGATAAAAAAAGATAGGGTTGGGTGAAGAAAGAGCAAATTTAACCTTGGCGTTCTGTCCGGAAAAGACATATAAAGTAAGTTACGAAGCAACAGTAAAGGAACTAAGGTCACGAGGAAATCTTAAGTAGCTCTGTGCATTCTTATGGGTTTAGAGCAAGAACCCCTCGCAATCAAAAATAAATTGTAATAATTCTAAAAGTATAAATGACAAGGAGAAACTGAAAACAGTTTTAGTGTCAGAGTGCCCGTGAGTTCTCAACCTCAAATATTGGTTGTCCTCCGTGAAGTTTAGGGTTTGACTTCCTCCCCCCACCCCTATTAAAAACAATATTGGGTAGAAGAAAAGGAAAAAAGGATTTGGGTTCAGCGAGCTTCAAAATGGAAGCAAAGAACAATTTGAGGTCTCAGTTTTAGGTCCCTTGATAGCAAAAGCTAAAATAAGGGACCTTATATCCCGCTCCTGTCTGTCTGTTGCAAGATATTATATTTCAGGAAACAGAAGACGTAGGAACTTGGTTGAGGTGTCATTCGAAAGCTCTTGTTAATTTATTAGGAATGGCTATCTTACTTTTTGGATTAGTCATCCCCATAGGGTGAAACGGGGGATTGGGGTACAACTTAAACGCTTATATATCAGGAATTAGAAGACGTAGGGACTTGGTTAAGGTGTCATTGGAAAGATCTCGTCAATTCATTAGAAGTAGGTGTCTTACTTTTTGATTTGACATCTCCCAGGGGTGAAATGGGGGTGGCAAAGCTATACACTTCCACATCCGTCCATCGATGTACACCAAATTAAGAATTGTGTTCATTGGGCATTGGGCAAGGTCGCAAAGGTATTCCGGATCGGGCGTTGCTCTCCAGATATTAGTGTTGCCAATTTTTTTTTAAAAAATCAAGTTAATTCTATACACTTGGACATACCCACACCAAACTTGGCATTAACATTATTGGGGAAAATGTAACAACACTGTGGATGTCCGCGTTCCTAAGAACCCGAGTTTTCATTGTTGCCAACCTATTTAATAAACATATTTTGTGTTTCTGATGCTATCAAGGGACCCGAGCCTTCGCGATTGTTAATTGAATCCCAGCACTAACTTGTTTAATTTGGGTAGTAAAAGCAGGCCCGAGGGGAAATTAAAAACTACTAAATCTACAACAAGATTGAAAGTGACATCATCATAATAATATTAAAAATATTTTTGCTAATCAATCCTTAAATAATAGAGGTGCTAGGGGTAAAAGTAAGAAAAGGTGGTTTAACGCTGGGTTTTTTTTTCGAATTTTTCGAAACCCCGGTGGTGGCGGGAGCGTATAATCTATTGGATGACGCAATACGTAAAGAAGAAAAGTAGTGCAACAAGAAACAGGAAGAAATACGGAAACGCACAAATTATATTATCAGATATAAAATGTACACATTAATTCCCTTCCTCACGGTTTTTGGGAATTTGAAAACTAGCATCTCTTGCCAGCATCCGTAGTCTAATAAATCTATTCACTGGAATTTGAATTGATTTTATGGCGTTCAGGCAACTGTGGCTCGGGTCAGGATAGAGTAAGGGAAACGATAAGGAAGATATCGACCAGGGTCTTTCTTAAGGTAGCATCTCGACATTTGTCTGGTGAGACTGAGAAAAACCCTGGAAAATGTGTCACGATGGTCGCCGGCGGAGTTCCATTGCCTTTTCGCAGTCAGAGACGTTACCCCTTGGGCCACGGGCTAGGTTCTGGTAGCTGACTTTGAGTAAGGACTAAGGATGAGGATCGGGCTTCAGTCCAGATCAAGCTTGCCATTTTGACAATCTTTCCATTTCTTTATTAAATGAATTCAGTCGCCTTAGTTCAGCCTGTAGTTCGTCTGACTTCGAAACGAGCGACCCGTGTTCATATCCCGGCCAGCATCCTGTAGAATTTGCTGTAGAGCTCTAATGCCTGGCAGCTAGAGATTCATCCTGCTTCCTATTGAGTACTAGGGTGTTCGTGGTACTTCTGGGTAAGGTATACAGGGTGATTCGCGACGACGCGGGCATAGTGCGGTGAGTGATTCCTCACATCATAACAAGAAAAAGTTCCCTTGAAAAAGTTTCGAAATGTGCATAGTTTCGGAGCTACAGACTCTCAGAGTTACAGCGGCATTGCCAAATATGACGTTTTATGTCGACACATAATTACCTAAGAGGTATCGGTTTAACAAATCACATTTGAAGTAGTACTCAATACACTTATTTAAGTAATGTTTATGATTGGCGAATGCATCTTGGTGGCTATTTCCTTGCTTTCCCTATTAAACCATTTAACTCAATGACAACATTGCTTGAATGGATAGATTGGATACTCCTTCGAGTGTGATTTGTTAAACCGACGCCGCTTGGGTCATTATGTGTCGAGATATGACGCTATTTGTGACGATACCGCGTTAACGTTGAGAGCCCGTAGCTCCGAAACAATGCACATAACGAATATTTCTGAAATGAACTTAATTCTTGTTATGATGTGAGAAATCACTCGCCGCAGTATGGCCGCTTCGTCGTGAATCACCATGTATACAAATTATGAGGTAGCGCCCGTTGCAACGAATTGTCTGCCTCTTTGAGGCGCGACGCCACATATGAGAAAGGTGAGTCGTAACGTAAAAAAATACAATAGCTTTACCTCAACAATCGCTTGGTCTTCCACGGCGTTGAAGATTTTCTAAGGATAAAGAAAAAAAAATGGAAATTTATGTTCCTAAAATAGTCGTGTAATGCATAGTGTTTTATCAATTGCCGGGAAAGCAATCAAATAAATGGCATACTTTAAGTTGAACCAGACTATTGGAGAAAAATCCAATGAAATGGTATAATTGAATTTTATTTATGTCATGTAGTCATCTTAGGTTCAGGCCAGGATAGGGATGTTGGAAGGTAGTCGGCCAGGACCTGTTTGTAAGTGCCATTCCAGCATTTGCCTGGTGCGACTGGGAGATAAGGCGAATTGAATCAAACGGAATAATATAAGTTCTTGTCAAGTTCAATTGTTGTATTGTTATCGATCGTAGTGACCTAGCAAAGGAGGTACACTGGGGCGTCCCCCTT
The DNA here is from genome assembly GCA_022664845.1 of Lepisma saccharinum. NCBI lineage: Eukaryota > Metazoa > Arthropoda > Insecta > Zygentoma > Lepismatidae > Lepisma > Lepisma saccharinum. The sequence goes on from JAGDQP010019329.1 coordinate 4,988, forward strand.
AAAAGAGATAATTATTTCGCGCTAATATTTTGAGTGCTTTTAACACTGATTTTCATTCACCATATGTCAGAAATAAGCAATGTTAGAATATATTTTCGTACATTAAATGTGTCTCACTGATTGAAACCAAAGTTTTAGTACATTTTATGTAGATTTACTACATTTAGAAACCTGGCAACATGCTAAATCCTGCTTTAAATAAGAATGTAGAGTATCATTATATAGTATTTATCCACCAGGAAGAAACAAAGAAACAGAGACAGAGAGTGTTTGTGTTTGTTTTCACATTCGAACCACACAATCATGTCATATTTTACAATTTGAAATGCCATTCCCAGCAAACCGAATGGTTTGTAACTTTTTGCCGAACAACAGAAAATAAACGATATCTTGAAATGAAGCAGAAATTAACGAAGTTTTTCTTTGCAAATTCCTTTCAAATGCAAATTGATTGTAATGTGTTATATAGGCATTGGTCTGCTGAAATTGAGTAAAGCCCAGAAAATCTCAATCAGTATGGACGCAGTAGGATTCAAACCTATATATGCCTCGCCAGTTTCGAACCCGCGTACCTACTCAATGCTGATCCAAAGCCCGCGACGATACTGCCTGGGTAGTTCTTAGCGTCCCAGTGTAAACGCAAGTGAATACGGAAATATACAATCTTTGGCCTATCCGTTTCTCTTAAATCTCAGTAACTACAAAACAGACAGAGATAAGCCATACATCATTGGGTTCCTCATGGTTTGAAGCTTTGGGAAGAACTATGACTAAATCTAAAACTGGTAGGTCCTTTCCATAGCTTAGCATTCTCTTTTGTAAAAATTGACGGTATGGTATTTTCTTTTTGAACGTGCATTTGATATTATACGGTGGCGCTATGGTTTTGTTTATAAAATTATTATGTAGCTTGTTTTTTTTTGTTTTGTTTTATTATGAAATAATTACCTGCCTGCATTGCAACAGTGAGGTAGCACATACAGATGATCCTCTGAAAGTGACAGCTTATATTATTCCTTTTCATTCATTTCGCCTTATTCCTCGGTCACACCAGGCAAATTCTAGGATGGTATATTCAGTAAGGCAAGGGCCGATTCCTTACCACATCCATTTTTTACTCTATTCCTTCCTGTGCCAAAGTTGTTTAAAACCCATCAATAAACAATTCAAAATTTAGATTTCTAACCAAAAATAGAATTGAAAGATTCTCCACATTATAAATACTTTGCCTACGAACATCAGCCATTATATAGAATGCCTGATTTAATACATTGCCGGTGATATGTACAGTTAGTGACAAAAGCTCTTCCCTTTTCGTAAAAATTATTTTGCGAAGTCCTTGCATAGACCGGTAATGAAATGGATGAACTGATTTGAGTAAAGTTTCAACTACCTAAAAGAACATAATTTTCTGTAAATTTCACAAAACAGAACATAAATGGGTTGATCCATTTTAAAGTTCAAAAAGATATATTGCCAAGGCTCAAGAATTCTTTTCGCTGACTGTAGATGTATAATACAAAACCCGACTGAAGCAAAATTTCTCTAAAATGTGCTATTCAGTACGAACACTTGTCACGTTCATTGTTCATAGGACTATTCATAGAATATCAAAAGTTATATGGCATTACAAGATAATTAAATAATGAGAAAATATAGACCCGGGTTCAAACCCCGGGGCGTCCATCCTGACTGAAGTTTTCCCTGTTTTCCCTTGGTCACACTAGATAGATGTTAGGATATTTCCTTCACTAAGGACAGGACCGATTCCTTCGCACATCCTTTATCCTGCTCTATGACAGCCTTGGCCTGAGATGCTTGAAGGCCATAAATAAAGTTGAAGATCTAATTTTAGAGTTAGAAAATATAACAATAATCGACTAAGTCAGCGATAAAGAATAAGTTTACCATTTGTCGCAATACACCTTAGGTGCGAAATTCACAGTATTCACGCATAGATAAAACAGCAGAGCATTTACCAGAACGGGAATGCTAAAAAATAAATGTAACAAGAAAATCGATTAAATCCTCTTACAACTATTAAAATATTCTTACATCTGGAAACCACAGCACATTTGAATCATGCGCGTTGCCTTATCACAGCTGATTCACTGTAGTCTTCCGACATTTAACGTCATACAAACTTGCTCGGGATTCATTCGGGTGTCCAGAAGTAGTGAGTACACCGTTTTGGGTACCTTGGACGGTAAAGGCGGTCGAGCACAGGACTGAAAACCCTACTTTACTTCATGCAATTTATGGAGAATGTATGGATCACTACTTCCAGGTACCCATGCTCCGTTTGTGGCACGATCGCAACTCTTAGTGGATATTTTACCTCTTTTCACCCTGACCATGTGAAAGTGTTCTCATTTAATTGCCAAAAATATAACGATTCCGTAATAATAATAATGCAGAATCATTTGAGCAGAATGTACATACGATGCTTAAATTAGAAAAGTGCGGTAATTTTCAGTTTTCGTCGTGAATTGTGTTAACAAAGGATGGTACCTTGAATACAGATCTTGACTTCTATCCTCCTATTCGTTTTCCAACAACAATACCAAGGAATTGGAAATCACAGCCTGTCCTTAAGGTACTGTATAGGTCGGAAATTTACTTGAACTTATTTATTACTTCAGGGCATCTTTGGATTAGGCCGGGATAAGGTAGTTGGGCTTCTAAGGATTGGACCTACACATTTTGTTAAAGGAGATCCGCATCACTCCGTTCAATAGACTGCGCCGGGACTTGAACCCCTGACCACACGCACAGACCATCCCGGGGTTAATGATTCTTCGATAATCTCCTCTCACATTATATCTGATAGTTCAGCAGTGCAATAACTTCATACTTGACAAAAACGATGAAATCGAGCAAATTCTGTGAAAATATTCTATTTCAGTAATTGATGATACCTAAAACGATGATGATGCTTTATTTGAAAGTAGTACCTCATATTGAAAGAATAATGAATATTGGAGGTATAAAAGCGCTATGACCTATATTAAAGAAACGACGCACCGAGCAGCTGTTACTCAATCGGTAGAGTTTGCATTGCAATCGGAAGCTCCTGGGAACGATCCTAGCTGCTGTCCATCCTGCCTGAAGATCTTTGAAGTTTGTTTCACACCAGGCAAATGATGGGGTGGTACAGCAAGGGACAAAAGTCTTGACGCATGTCTTCAGACAATATATCCCAAACTAGCACAGATGTCCCTCCCTGGTATGACATATCTTAACGAAAATTAAAATTACTATTACTATACCTCCCATTGGGTATAGAAATATCTCGCTCCACGATAAAACGCTGGAACTTCGGATCTTGATGTGATTTTAAAACAGAATTTTCCAATGGAAATTGATACTTTTTTTTCTTTCTTTCAATTTTCATCCTTGCTGGACAATATTTTGTACTAAAACACGTGATATGATTGTGCAAATCTCAGCATGTTAACAAATTTATATAGTATTTCAACAGGTAAACTTGTTTTTTTAAAGAAAGAAATTAAAAGTTGGTCAGTTCCGAGTGCCGGCCACCGTGAATAAGTTTTCCTTGGGTTTCTCTCGGTCACAACAGGCAAATGCTGGGATGGTAACCTTGAATAAGACCACACTGGTAAAATGGATTTTCTCAAAAGTGAACTAAATGCTTTCTTTCATTTTAAGTACTTTTTTTTAATATTTGAGTACCTCCTTCCCATTTCTAAACGAAAATGCGTAAAAATAAACAACTTAACATTTTTGGTTTCTTCTTTTCATTTTCCTCAAATTTGAGAAGCAAATAGGACTAGTCCTTTGTTTCCAGAAACATAAATATTATAGTGTATACATCAAGAATAACGCTTTAAAATATTTTGTTGTTTCCTTAATGATCAACAATGAAAAATATGAAATCAGTTGTAGGGAGGTTTTAGGTTCCTTGAAAGCAAAAGCAAAAATAATAGACTTTATATCCTGATTATGTCTGTCTGTTGATCACAAGAAATTATATCTCAGGAATTAGAAGACGTAGAAACTTGGTTGAGGTGCCATTCGAAAGGTCTCGTTAATTCATTAGGAATGGCTATCTTTCTTTTTCGATTCGACAGATCATAGGGAGTGAAACAGGGAGTGAATATGGAATTCAAGACTCTTATGTCTCAGGAACCAGAAAATGTAGGAACATGGTTTATTTGTCATTCGAAAGTTCTCTTAAATTTATTAGGAATGGCTATCTTACTTTTTCGTTTCGACACTACCAGAGAAGGTGAAATGGAGTGAAAGTGCATAAAGACTGTCATATCTCAAGAACCAGAATATAGGAACTTGTTTGAGGTGACATTCGAAAGATATCGTCAATTCATTAGGAATGGCTACTTTATTTTATTGATTCGACACACCCCAGAGGGTGTAACGGAAGTGGGAGTGAAAATAAAAGAACAGTATATAAGTCCTTTAAGTTCCACCAAGTTTTGCCCATATGTTCTTTGGGCAAATGTCCAGATCGAAAACGTATTGCATCTCAGTTGTAGAACAACCTTGTGGGTCCTCCCGTCCCTAAACACCATAGTTGTTAGTGTTGCCAATCTATTTTATAAGAAGGAATGCCTGTGTGTCTGAGATGCTATCAAGCGACCGAAGCCCTCGTGATTGTTAATAGGATTTCAGCGCTAACTTGTTTTACTTTATATTTGATTTGCTCAATATTATGATGTGACCTTTTTCGGTGAAATGATATTAGCATGATAGAAACAGAACTGGGTGGGAATTTAAAAATTTGCAATGAGAGACGATAATGGATTTGTGTGTAAGTTGTTGATTGAAAATGACGAACTGAGATACTATATTGCCTTGAAACGTAATTAGAAACTACATTATGCGGTTCTTGTTTCATAATTTTCTTGTAACTTCTTATATAAACAGTCAGTACGTTTACTGTACGTTAGCTTAGTTTACCAAGCGTCGAGTAAATTGCCATTGATACGATCTTGTATTCGGGACCGATTCACCTTCCAAGGGACGGTTATAGAAAGGTTAATTTTTGTTTCTGGTGGACATGTATCCAACAATAACCATTTTCTCAGTCTAGAGGAAGCCGAGATTCTTGCATGAGTTTCATTTTGGGAGGGTGTAAAGTAAGTAACGAGGGTGTAAGTAACGTTTTACTGCGTTATATTGATTCTTAGCCGTACAAAATTAAAGTTGCGTGTGTGCTCGAGAATTTGGAGGGGCTCCCGTTGGGAACGGGGGTCTGGCAGAATCACTGACAGGTTGTTAAGACGCGTTGAGTAAACTTACACTTACGGACATATTTATGGTATCGGTCCAGGGTTGCAAACGCCCTCTACATTCAGAATTTTAGGCAGAATTAGAATACTTTTAGGCGTAATTGTGCATATTTTATACACATTTTATATATGTGTATTTTATATCCATACAAAGGGTTCTAAATCATGGAGGACATGGGACATTTCCCCCCTCAAGAGATATTAAACACTTTCGAGATTTCTAGCTTTATTTTTCATATTTACTTTTATTTATTTATTTATATATATTTTTTATTTATTTTTATTTTTGTTGTTGTTGTTGTTGGGGAAGGGTGCTCGAGAATTTGGTGATGACACCACCACTGAAAGTGTCTGACAGAATCCAGGTTACACTGCTTTGAGTAGCTTCTAGTACTTCGTGGAGGAGACAAAAATTAATATGCTGTTTAGGTCAAACAGAGACTCATACATTAGGAAAATGCAAAGTTCAAAGATAATTCTTCCGCGTTGTTACAAAAGTTTTGAACTACAAATCATCGCTTAATTTTCGATAGAAAGTAATTACGTATGTAAGGATTTTATCACGGTTTCGAAAGTTATCAGAGTGTCGGGGTTGAAAATTGACATTTTGCGTTTTATAGATTGCTTTCTGAAGTTTTAAAACTTTTTCCAGGCATATTGTTTTCGCATCAACCGGCGTGCAGCACACAGACCCGTGGCAACTAGGAATGTCCCGGATTTCCGATAGGTAATGGGGAGGCAAGCGAATTCGAGCCCGCTCCCGGCTACTCTCACTGAGGGGTTGCAGAGTTTTCATCAGACTCACAATATGAATACCGGGGTGGTACTTCAATGCACTAGATTCTTCCTTCCCCATCCATGCACCGGAAAACTGATCGTCGAGGGACGTCTTCTCTCAGACGTAACTGAGTTATGACAAAATTGTCTATTCAGTCCATTAAAGGAAATTGGGAAGCAATCCAGACTATGGCGAGAACAGAATAGAGTAACCTATCCTACATCTCCTAATTTAGTTTAACAGAACCAACTTTAAATAATATCAGCTAATCTAACGCAAAGAATGTGTAGCAAATCAAAAAATCAAGAAATTGAATGAAGAATTCGCGGGCATGAAAGCCATGCTTATAAATATGGAATACAGCTTGTTCTTTATATATATATATATATATATATATATATATATATATATATAGAAAAATTCAACGATGTATCTGCATGGGGTGTCTTGATGAGT
>JAGDQP010019329.1:14182-35037 GCA_022664845.1 Lepisma saccharinum
AATGTTGAATGGTAAAATAACACCCATTGCTAAAGGTAATTGTAAATAAAATTAGCTTTATTTTAGAGAGAACCAAAATCCCATATTCAAAGAAAAAAAGTGTTTCAGTTCAGTTAAAACAATCATTCGTTTTTATTTCTGTTCAGTATCATTGATTTGCAACGAGAATTGTACTTTGAGACTCAGAGCTGACAGTATCTGGTGACGTCAAGACCAAAGTGTAATGCTTTGGTGGAAGTGTGTTAATGATATGTGATAGGCTGAGAGGTATAGTAACATCAAGACTGTGAGAATAGGTTTTCCAATAAAAGACAGGACATTTGATACCTAGAGAGGTAGAAGTGAGAAGTCAGACGTAGAAATAAAAGAAGAGAAGCTGTGGAAAGTAAGAGCTTGTCTTTGGCTGTGTTCGGATATCATCGTCAATGTTCGTCTTGCAACAACTTAAAGCAATTTGTTAGTCTTCGGTTTTGGTAACGAATTTTGGTGTTCGTCAATCAAGTTCAGATGGCTGAGTTCGGCTCTGAACTATCCGAAGAAGTGAAGGCTGTATTGGTTAAGAAGAAAGAAGAGGGCCTTGTTGTTGTAGGCCTCTTGTTGTAAGAAGACAGAACGAAGTTTCACCCCGTATACTTCATTTCCTCATCGAATTTGGTTTCGTCATCGCAGTAACAATAGGTATGAGATTTTGGGCTCTCTTCTGTATGTTCGCCGTCTTAAGTTTTGATGTTCGCCACGTCCGTCATACAGTGTTATTGTTTTAGTATGTAGTATATATTCATGCATGGGTGTTCTTGCCGTCAGATTCTTTTCAATCGAAGTAGATTCCTTCCTTGAAGCCCCAATAGAAAATCTACAAAAACCCGGTGTTTTCATCCGAATCCTTGTATTTTAGTTGTAATATTAAAATACTCTACAAGTAGTTATTAGGTTTTATTTGTATAACATTAACGCCAAAACGCATAACTAGACATGTACACCTACGTACAAGAAGTGCACCTTTAGTGTCGCAGTTACTTTTATATATAAGATAAAAGTTATTTTTCGTAAAGAAAGAAATATAAACAAAACCACACCAGGATTCCATCCCGGGGCGTTTGCAGTAGCTTTCTGACATTCTACCAATACTTCAAATCGGCAGCTGGAAGGAAGCAGCTACTTGGCACTCTTATTTGTCATTATATGCAAGCAGCTAAGTGTGAAGTCATGGTAATTTCTGTCAATACTGAAATGAGACATTTGTTCAAGTGAAACCAAAAGTACTTGACCGTAGTTATCTCAACGGAACAGACAAAGTAATTAAATAAGTAAACGTAACGAAAGTAAATTATATACGCAGAAGGTATACGCTAATGTGTAAGATTAATCAGAGGGTATACGGCGTAACTCGCTGACACTATCGAGCTTAAGGACTGATTTAACAACACATTTCTTATGATCTCTGTAGCTAAGTAGTCAGCGTGCGAGACTCTCATTCTCAAGGTTCTGGGTTCGATTCCCGGTCTGGATTCCAAAATATGTTCTTCAAGGAATAAAACCCTGTAAATTATGTTCACAATTACTACTGAAATAGATTTATCCCATAGAGGGAGAAACACACAAGGCCGAGAGAGAAAGCAGAGGAAAAAGACGCAAACTATGTACCCTTAAGCGTTAAAATTTCATTTCCATGTCTTCCTTTATTTTTGTTTCCCTCTTCTCTTCTTTTCTCCTCTTTTTTCGCTCTTTCTCCGTCTACTTCCATGAGCTCTCTCTCTCTCTCTCTCTTTCTTTCTGTGTGTGTGTGTGTGTTTGAACAAGATAAGTTTTGTTGCATTCCATTATGATGTTCATATTATTATTTTCCTTTTCTGTGCATAGATTCCTATTGAATGTGAACGGCATTTCTGTCTATCTATCTCGTGGTTCTCTAAGTGATGCTCCACTGCTCTCTATTTCTTGCTGGACATGAAAGAATATCCTGGCATGCCATGTTTAGGCGCATATTTGTACTGTCTTTTTTTTGTCTAACTATTAGGCGTACACTGAAACAATTTTTCTGGAGGAACGCACTATTATTTTTTATGACTTCAACATGCAACTTGGGGGAAGTAAAAAATTATCTCCGACGCATTACTAGATTCTTTGGTATTATACTCTTTTAATGTACTCTCTGGATTATAATGAAATTTGTTGTTGGTTCAATTTCGAACATTAATAGCATAGTAGCATTTTACATTAGTAGGATGTAAGTTGAAGCGTATGCGCGAACAAACCTCTAAGTGAAATTTTCAAATAAAAGAAGTCACGAGTACATGTTTATATATGACAGGAAAAATATGAGGCCTAAAATATTTATACTTTGCACGAAGACATGTTAGACTAAAATCCGCTTTTGTGCAAAGTATGAATATTTTATGCCTCATAATTTTCCTGTGTGAATAAAAATGTACTCGTGATTCTTTGTTATTTGAAAATGTCACTTAGATTTTTGTTCGCGCATAGACCTAAGCTTCAATTTATAAAAATGTGGTGAAAACGTCGGAAGACACGCTTTAGCATCATTAGGAAGGATCTTAAACTATTCCACTCAAATCCTTTTGTTGTTAATATTGTAGATTTTCATAAAACATTCAACAGTTCCCAACGCAGTTTGCCAACATACGTTTCATGTCTCAAATTGCTAGAAATTACTAACGAGAGCAGTCGCTTGGGTGCATGATGACTACCGCTACGGTCCCAAAAATTCTCAAAGATTTTTTTGTTTGGAAATTTTCTAATTTTTCTCTTGACTTACACCAGAAAACAAATCGATTCCTCGCTTTCGGAAACCTGTTCCATTGATAACAAAATGAGGTATCAGTCATAGGTATGTAATAAATAGGCTAGGATTTGGAGGTAAGCTTATATATATAATTTTTCAAATTTAATAATACAACCTGGGAGTGGAAACGGTTAAAGTCCTTTCTAATGGCGCCACTGTAAGTCTCAGGCACTTTCCAATGTTTTTTTTTTTTTTTTAATTTTACTCCTGTATTAAATTTCATCCCCTATCATAAAATCTGTGCTGAATTTTACGCTAGCAGCTGTCATTAAAAGCTCACTCACTACGTTGAAGATGAATATACATACCAAATATCATACATTAAGCGTACAAAACTCATATGATGATCAGTTATGTTAATCAATCATCAGCTATTGCGTGATACTTCAGAAAGTACAGCACTAACAAGGATTTTCAACGAATATTTTGGATGAGCAAGATCGTTTGAGATTTCAATAAATGTAAAAAATGTTTCGAGGTGTTTATTAGTAATATAGACAGCTTTAACGTATGTGTTCGTAGTTCGAAATGTTCTCAGCCGATTATTCTTGCGAGTTTGTTTTATTTGTTAAGACTAGTCCTCAGTGGTACATCATTATGGTTTGACATCAATAACGTATGATGTATAATTTCAATCCATATTGTTATCCAATATAGATTAATATTGCGTTCCGAACACTTTTTCTGATATTGTTGCTGTTGGAAATAGATATTGGTCACTGTAGAAAAGCAACAGCTTTCGCTGAGAATTTTACCGTTTTAATAAACTGAATTAGGTATACTTACACCGTAGTTTTTTTAAGCGTGACTTTTATTACGTTCTGTCTTTATTCAGTTGCGTGTCTTATTCTCTAGTCTTCATTTATAGTTAAAACTATATGCAGTTATCTTTGCTCGCATTCGATCCTGCTAGCTCGTGATTTGTTGTTCATTGTTTTAGACACTAAACTACGGATTCATCCATCAATAATAATATCTATATATCAAATACAACATGTTCAACATGTTTATCATGTTTCAGGAATTGCCTTGAATGTCGAAATATGGCACGATGAAAATATAGATTTGCATTTAGTCAGGACAGGTAACCATGATCCATATCATCGTTCTTGGCTCAGCATTAGCTCAATGTTGATCTGTTATCCTTGTGCGGCGAGGAGTAATCAATCTACAGTTCATAACTACATTTTTTCTCTGAATTCGAGGATAATTTATCTACATATTTATATTATTGTAAGACTAGAAAAACTTATGCCTGTTTTATTTATATTAGTTGATGACTTTTCACAGGTTAAGGTATACAACGTGGATATGTCAGAAAACTGTCAACATGGTATGCATTTAAATAGTCTAATTTCAACGATAAATAGAAGAATAGAAGAATGCAGAGAAGTTTTAGTAACGCTTCAGTCTCATCTCAGTGAAATGTTACTTCTTCTAAGCGAAGTTCAAGAAGTAGTTACAAACACACCAAACCATGATCCACAGGATCCTCCTATACCTGAAGCGAGTTCCGGCCGCGGAAGTTTTGAAGTAACGTCTACTCGAAATGTAAGTCAAACCAATCTATATATAGCATTACAGGATATTCATTTTTTCCAGGGAATCGAAGAACATGCCACCTTCAGACGCACACACACATATACACTTGCAAACGAAAACCAACACACAAACACACAGGGGAAAGGAGGAAGTAGAGGAAGAGACAAACAAAAGAGAATATATAGAGAATGATTAGGAGTGGTGAAGAGCAATACAGTGCAAACAACATCCATTGGTTTATTATTACCATTGGGTCCACATAAACCACTCATTATTAAAACTTTAGCTGACTAATTATTTCCATCTCGAGTGCATTCAATTCTTTATTATACTTGTATAAATACACATTGGTTCAATATAGTGTATCGCCATTTCCCTTATTTCTCAATCAGTTGAGTAGTGTACTTGAAAATCCCGAATTATATTTATAAATAGCAATATGGTTCATGAAAAATATCGTTTACAGATCTTTCCTTTATATTTACAGTACGATTCTTATTTCGGGATTTTATTTAAAACTTTGAGAGAAATTGCGTTATTTTTTTTTTCTTATTATAAAGAGAATATTCACGAATGAGATGATAATTTACCAATTATTTACGAATACCGTCCACCACACATCATTCGGTTGAAGAGGTTCCTACAAGCCTCAATGTGATGAACTTGAGCATGTTATGCCATTAACTGCGCTCTAGTAGCAATATTACATTTGTTTTGCAAATAGTAACACGAGTAAACTGGTACATCACTTGAACGTTCCTTTGATTTTATTAATCAAAATACTATTTTTTTCGAATTTCATTTAATAGTCTGCGAAGTATCGAGTTTGATCTAGCACATACTATAAATGGAAAATATGTTAGTGAGGTAAATTAAAAATTAAACGATAGAAATTTCCTCACCCAAAGCCATCCAGTAGAAGAGAACTGGTGGAAACATAAATATGGTAAATTTGATCATATTGCACTTTTTTCTGCGATCCAGTGAAAAAAATCGAATAATTTTCTTAAAAGGCAACAGAGGTAAAATGATCCATCATTTGCAAGAAATTTTCATTCAATTTATAAACATTTCAATTTAATTTGAAATTCAGTAAAACTTTGCGACATATCATGCCTTGAAGTCATGTTTTTAGTTCGGATCCAAAATGGCCACCAAACCCATTGTTGTATAGAATACACAGCCTAAAGCGCTGGGGCTACTGAAATGACATTTCGTATGAAGCTACATTTTCATTAGTAGATTATGGAGATATTACACACTTTTCAAAGTCGCGATCTTGAATCGAAAATGGTGGACTCCAAAAATTAATTTTCCAAACCGTTTGAACTAGAGATTCGAAGTTTGGCATAAACATTTATTATCATAACTAGTTTAGTAAAATATTACAGAATGTTGAGAAAGCAGCCATCTTCGAATCAAAATAGACTCCAAATAAAATATTTTCCACCTCTTCGACCTAGTGAAATGAAATTTTATATGAAGGTATACCATCACAAGTAGGTCACGACAATATAAGGAAACGTTAAGAAACTTGCCATGTTTAATAGGGTGGGTCAAAAAAACTGAAAGCGTGAAAACTTAATCCCAATAGTGCGGAAAAGTTGCTACTTAATCGAATTAATAAATCTGCAAAATTTGAACAAAATTTATTAATATCTTTTACCGCCACAAGAGCGCAATAATATGAAAAGAAATAGGAAAAAATTGGTATAAAATTGAAAAGAAGGTGACTGACAACAGTGGAATTGTTTATAGGTAATTTGTCCATTATAAAAATAAATTTGTACTTTATTCTCATTTCTCCGATTGTTAAAAATATTTGCGCGCCGTAGCGATTTGATTGTCTCACCTTCAATCTTTAAAACCATTTAAAATTTTATACCATTTTTTTCATTCTTTTTTCAAATTTTGGACCTCTATATGCGGTAAAAAATGTTAATAAATTTTGTTCAAATTTTGCAGATTTATTACATAAACGAGGAAGTTACAATAAGTGGAGCAAACTTTCTCTATGGGGGTGCGTCCTCGTGGGGATTTTGGGCAGGTCGGCACCAAGAGGCCGGTCCCCTGGAGAATGTGGTTAAGATAAAGGGGACGCAGCCCTCAAAATCCCCAAGTTGGGAGCGCAGCTCCGACGGAGAAGGAAAACTAGTTCATATAATAATAGCCTCATGATCACTGACTCACTCACTCATCAATATTGCCAGACAAAACTACTAGAGAGAGAAACACCAAATTTGATATGAAGCTGTATGAGCCAGAGTAGGTAAAGGACAAAATCCAAAATTTTTAAAAAGTCGCCATCCTGTATGCAAAATACCTGCCAAACCCATTGTTATATAGAATACACAGCCTAAACCGCTGGGACTATCGAAGTGAAATTTGGTACAATATCACTATGGTTATGAAAATATTACCAAATGTCTCCAAAGACGTCATCTTGAATCCAAGATGGCGGACCCGAAAAATCATCACGAGTAGGTCACGACAATATAAGAAAACGTTAAAAATGCCGCCACCTTTAATCCAAAATGACCGCAGCAAAACCCATTTTTCAAAACACTTAAGAGAAAGAATCTAAGTTACATATGAGCATGTACAATCAGGAGTACGTTAGAATAATTGGAGCAAACCCCCCTAATGGGGGCGAAACACTCCGGTGGGAATATGGGGGCTGATCAGCTCCACACAACTGAGAGTCTGGTTACGATAAAGGTGGCGGTCCCTGAGTTGGGGGCTGACTCTTCACATGGGTCTGTGGCAACGCCTCCAGCGAAGCAAAGCGAGCCCATATTATAAAAAAACGTTATGATCACTGAATAACAGATTCAATGATCTAAATTCCCAGGCCAAACAACTGGAGCTAGAAACACCAAATTTAGTATGAGGTTGTATGATCGTGATTAGATTACGAAAATATTACAAAATATCTCCAAAACGTTATCTTGGATCCAAAATGGTGGACCCCAAAAATCCATTTTCCACACCGATTAAGCTATAGATACAACATTTGGCATAAAGGCGTATTATCACGAGTAATTTAGGTAAATATTACATTTTGAGAAAGTCCCCATCTTGGATTCAAAATGACTGCCAAGTCTATTATTTTATAGAGTGCATAGCCTAAACCTCTGGAGTTAGAAACGCCAAACTTAGTACGATTGTTCATCATCGCTAGTAGGATATGAAAATATTATAAAATGTTTCCACCAACGCGGTCTTGGATCCAAAATGGCAGACCCCAAAATCAATTTTTCACACCGATTGAAATAGAGATCTGAAATTTATCATAAGTAGTTTAGGAACATATTACAATATTTCGAAAGAGTCGCCATCTTGGATTCAAAATGGCTTCTTAAAAACTATTTTCCTCATCGTTCGAGCTAGAGAAATGAAATTTTATATGGCGGTGTACCATTACAAGCAGGTCACGACATTATAAAATAACGTAAAAAATCCGCCATCTTTAATCAAAAATGGCTGCCCAAAAAACATTATCTAAACCACTAAAGCTAGAGAAATGAAATTTGGTATGACGGTAGATTATTAATGAAAGGTTTCAATAAATGAAGTCAAGCTTCCATATGGGGACACAGCTCCCCCTGGGGGTAGTAGGGCAGACCGGCATTATTTGGGCGCAGTCTACTAGATTTCTGTTAAGATAAACCCCAAAACACTCCAAATTCGGGAGCGTAGATATAGCCTGGGGTCAGAAGGCTGCGTCCCAGCGAAGCAAAGCGAGTCTATGTATATAAATAGAGAACCTGACTGGCAGACATATCAACACCAAGGCCAAACGGTTTAAGCTAGAAACTTGATATTTATAGATTACACATGTTTTATGGCGCAAGGTACCACTAAGGACGAAGTGAAGGCGACGAAGGCGACGAAGCAGGGTGTTTTTAATATATCGATAACTATACTGAGTGTCATATTAACGTCCAGGTCAAACGGCTTAAGCTAGAAACTTAAAATTTATGCCTTATCTGGCTTGAAGGCACCTATTTCACTGATGTTTGGTAATGGAGCGAAAGAAGGGCATTTTGCGAAAATAGAAGTGATGTTTTTAAATGAGAGAAAAATGTTCCTGCCCTCAGGTGGGATCTTTATCCAAGGGTTCATCCACTACACCATACAGCCCAATGGTCGAAATTAATTCCGATGAGCTTTTATAATAATGAGCATGAGCTTATTATAATCTATGTATGTAAAACAGAAGTCCTGACTGATTGACATATCTACGCTCAGGCCAAACAGTTTAAGCTACAAACTTGTAATTTATAGAGCATGTATGTTTTAAGACGTAAGGTATCACTAAAGAAGGATTTTTTGAAAATGCGGCTTAATATACAATACTTATATATCAGAATCCCTTAAGTCTACAAACAAGAAATGTGGTATTTTTGATTTCCTTTTATAATAAAATAGACACGTGTTTCAATTTTTTTTATATTGGGCCTAGAATGGGAGGAATCAGGGTGTTTTTTAATATAACTATACTGACTGTCATATCAACGTCCAGGTCATCGGCTTAGACTAGAAAATTGAAATTTATATCTAGTCTGGCACTAGCTCACCTATTTTCCTTATGTTCGATAAGGGAGCAAAGGAAGGGCATTTATCGAAAGCAGAAGTGGAAAAAATTATTTGTTTTTAAAAAAGACTAAAAAAGTTCTGCCTCTCAGATTCGATCGAACCCGGTATCCTTAGCATAACTGTACAGTGGTTTATACACTATTTTTAAATATTTACATGCAACAATAAACAAAATCAAATACAGTTAATTATAAGAAGAAAGTCAAACAAAGTACCACAAAAAAGCAAGAAGCTGTAGCCAAAGCCAAAACAAACAATAAACTCGCCTTTAATATATAGCTATATGGTATTGAGCGAAATTTCTCATGTTAAAAATATTTATCATCTTCCAAAACTGAAATAGTAACAATTAAATATACCAATCACAGTCCGTAATCTCTTTTTCTCGTTTTTACATATATAAAGTGCGAGAAACAAACCACATGATAACTTTCCGTTTCTTTGGACGGAAAATACGATAGTACGGTCGACAGGAAACTTTTTCGAAAACCAAATCTTTCGTCTGGATTCTAGGAATACGACCTAATATCGACTTGAATTTAGAACATATTGCTTCTCTTTTAAGCCATTCTGTCAGTTTCTTGTTTACCACATTTTTGCAAGCATCTGAATCTCTGATGTCTTTCTAAGGATACTGACAATATAATCTATGTTTTAACATTTGATAAAACGTTTGTGATGTAAATTGACATTAAAGCGCAATGTGGTTACGTCAAGACAAATTTGCTGCCATTCCCTACCATTCACTGCATCCGGTTGAGATTGTAGACACTGTTCCTGTCGGTGATAATGATTGTAGAAATTTTTTGAACTGTATATTCCTCCAACGGTACCGATCCAATAACTGCAGAAGCGAAATCCAAAATGTTCGAGGCGAAAATCTTAAAAGGGTCAGTAATAGAGCGGATATAAATAGGAATAATGTCTTTCATATGCCTAATGGCTAATACAATGACATGATATGTTAAGCTGTGAGTATGCACACATAACCCCTGTGTAGGGCTAATAGAGATTTCGCCTAAGTTGAAAAGTCTTCAAGTTCCCCTCCCCTTCTTCAATGCTCTCATACAGCACTTATCTCGGCGTTCCTACCAATTGATTAAACCATAGGAAATAACCCGTGTATTTATTTAATTGAGCCCAAAAGGAAGATGGAAAAGGAAGAATCTGCACCTTACTGTATACATAAACGTTCAAAAACCTCGCTCTATCCATTATCGAGGATAGACATTTCACATACTGTTTAGTGTCCAATATAAAGGATTGCAGTAGACGTTGCATGGCATTTTCTATCGTTCAAGATAAAACACTGTTCCAATCTATATCAAGAATGTTCATATTGACGTATTATTAATTTCGGATTTAGTGTCAATCGAAAAGTGGGATTTTAAGTCCAACGCTTGCGTTTACGATTTGTTTATGGTAATACCTGATCTAATTTGTAAAATATCTAACAAAGATGGCTTTCACTTCGCTACCAGATTGCACGAAAAAGTTGACATCGAGCGCGTATACCTGGCACGCAAAAGGTTATTAATTAAGATAATGCCACATAAAACTTGGTGTATAGCTGTCACAAACGGTACCATAACTGATCCGAACATAACGGGAGCACAAGCAAAACCTTGCAGGACGCTTTGACTCAATTTAATTCTAGGGCTAATTTGGCCATTTATCGAGTTCCACATATCTTAATCCAAAAATCCATTTCATGATCTCAATGAATTGTTGAGTGAAGTTCAGAACCTTTATCATGGAAAATAAAAAGGAATGGCGAACACTGCCGTGTGCTTGTTTAAAGTCGGTTTTCAATAAGATTAGGGGTAAGAATTTCCTTTTATACCTCTTTGACTGGGGTAAAGTAATTTCGGCATAATATTTTGTAGTCTGCTAGCCACAGAACTTAAAAGAATTTTAGTGTCGCAGTTCTGAACATATATCAGACGACAATTGTCCAGTGAGGCGATATATTTTTTTAATTAATATGCCAATTGAAGTGAAAAAAATATGTTTCTAACTGCGGTGTTTGCCAAAAGGAGTTGAACACAGGCATCAATTCAGACGCCATGTTCTCTTTGTATTAGATAATCCAGGGTCCACGGACCTCGTCTTCTTCTCCCGTGGACAAAGGGTTAAATTGTAAAATCGCAGTTTCAATTCCTTTTCACTAACTTTTTCGATCAACATTTCCCCCTCTTCAGCCGAGAGAGACGGTAGGTAATCAAGACCAAAGTTTTAAAAAATATTTTACAGTTAGGGTGTTTCGGCCTCCTTTTGAAAAATAGTTTGAAAGTTGAATACACACAAAGGAGAATCAGAAAACACACACAGGAAACATAGGAGAGAAACAAATAAAAGATAGAAAATGTTAAAAGAGAAACCAAGCATAGATGAGAAACATCTGAAGATGGATCATACATTGGAGAGAAATTCAGCATAGTAAATTACTGTAGTAATAGCACAAATTAAAATATTAATGGAAACTTAAATGTCAATGAAAAAGAAACTAATGTTCAATAATTGTTCTTGTATATGTGCTGGAAATTGTTGGTGATCTTCTTGGAAAAGCGTGGAGGAAGTTAGCTGGTTTGTTCTGTATTGTTCTTGAAGTTTTCAATAAATAATAACTATACTAGGGAAAATCTAGTAATCTTGATTGGAAAGTTTGTTTTGATTCTTAAAAAGTTTGGAAATATATAATAATATAGTGTTTCTTTATTGTTATTCAGTTATAGGATTGAATAGCTTCATGTATTAAACTGTTAATTTAGAATTAAGAGATCCAACTACTATTATATAGGTAATTAAAATCGTGATGCCTTGCCATAGTATAAAAAGTTGGGCTGAATAGCATAGTGTATTTTGTCCATTATTTATTGTCTAGATGTTATAGTTAATTTTAATTTAATTTGTTAAGGTATTAGAGCATTATAATACTTACTTATTTTAATCATTTACGTTTAGTTTTAATATTATGAATATTGAATGAGACTGTTCTCTGATAATTTAAGAACTACAATGTCGTTTAATATAATTGAATAAGAAACGGAAATAAAAATTCAACTTTATTGAAGTATGATGTTAAAATTTTGGAGATCTGTGAATCATTATATAACATTTTTAGGAGAACAATAGGGTACATTTTAGTAATTTAGAAGTAGAATAATTATAATGTTTATATATCTTTATAGTTTCATATGTAATAGTTAACCTATGCTAGTCAAATTGTGTTACATATACCTATACTAGTGTCCAGAACACTTAAGCACGGGATTGTATTTCAAGCCTTTGACTACCTTGCCTCTACGTCGCACAAATATGTCATCCAGAGAGGAGAGATAATTTTATTTACCTACTCTGTGAATGCAAGACACATTTTAGTTGACCGGTGGTCGTAGAAGGTGGTGAACGTAGGTTCTATGACTTGTGGTCAGGTATGGCAAGCAGAGAAGGCCGTGTGGAAAGTTACTGAAAGATCATCGTAAGCATGGCACAGAGATATAATCTGTGTGAGTTTGTGAGTGGTTTAAGTACAAGAAGAGCGAACAGTGACTAGTGTGAGGCAGATTGCCCATGCTACATCGTTGTGACAATAGTAAATATTTTAACTGAATTAAAAGCGTTTTGCATTTAATTATCTAATGATTCTCAATGAATAAAGTCATTTTTAAAATGTTATCTCACTGTAGAAAGTTTTTGGTAAAAGGTTTCAGAAAGAAGCCAATAGATGGCAGTATGGATTTAACTCGGACTTTTACTGATACTTACTATTTAAAATTATAGTATTTATTTATTTTGTTAATATACTGATTCATATTTTATATTATTATTATTTGACAATGTTAATTATGTTTTAATGAATTCTGAGTAAAGTTATTGCCAATGTAATGTAAATTTTAGCATTTGAATGAAATACCATTATATGTATATACAAGTACTTACAAGGGACACCCGCGAACTCGGACAGGAGAAACCGGATGAATGTTTCTACAGGAACTAATTGCAGGTCGCTGAATCCAGTGGTGATAGTCGTTTCCATGCAAAATCACGCAGTCAAGCAGTAACGGCGCAAGTTCATGGATGGTAAGGTAATGTGCTAGAGATGAGTTGAGAAGAAACGGGAAAACTGAAATGCTGAATGTAGTAAATATGATTAACGATTGAGTCTACAATATGCAGAAGCAAGTGAATGCCACATGTAAATCACAGTGTTGTCAACGCAGTGAAAAGGATGTATGAAAATGGGAATGGAAGAAAGTGTCAAAAGTATGCGAAGTAGTGGAATACACAAAAAACTACACAGTAGTCGGGAATGAGGTTTTGTCATGATATAAAACAGTGTTGCTAACTGCATAAAGGACAACAGAGGTAATAAACGTACGTTGGAAGCAAAAGCAAAGACCTGTAATTAGGCAAGATAAGCAGGAGTGAATCAGCAGGCACAGGAAGAAGGAGTGGTGTTACACATTATCATGTAAAAAGCTGCGTCTGGTGACAGACGCAATATGACAGTGGTATTTGGCAATACAAGCTCTATTTCCCGCGGATCGTTGATTTCGTACGGCTCCAATGTGAAAAAACTCAGGTGAATTTACACGATCGTTATTTCATTAAGCTGCACTCTGTAATCTACAATCAACTTTCCGCACCGATCTACAGGCCTATGTTGCAGTATGCTTGGCAAAGGGTAGGGTATGACATCGGTTCAGTCATATAGTCATTTGATAATGTCATTAGTGTCGCATTTGACATAGGATTGTTACCATACAGAGGTGATGCTGACTTTGAGCCCGTAGCGATGGTAAAATGTTTATACTGTACACTGTCTATGTGCTTTGACCACTTCTTTGCCAACCCACACCTTCACTTTGAGAATTAACTGGTTCGTGCATACTTTCCGGTCAGTGTAGCAGCCTATTGTATTTTCAAGTTCTTCCGTATTGTATCATTTTACTGGTATCACCGTCGCCTCGACGTTCCATGTTTCTTTTGGTCCTGATAATAATGATTTCTTGTCTCCTTACTGCTCTGTTACTCTTCATGTTCGTACACAACGATGGCGCCTGTCATCAGACGCAGCGTATTACATGACAATGTGTAACACCTCTCTTTCTTTCTGTGCCTGCTGATTCACTCCTGCTTATCTTGTCTGATTGCAGGTCTTTGTTTTTGCTTCCAACGTACGTTTATTACCTCTGTTGCCCATTATGCAGTTAGCAACACTGTTTTATAACATGACAAAACCTCATTCCCGACTACTGTGTCTTTTTGTGTATTCCACTACTTCGCATTCTTTTGACACTTTCTTCCATTCTCACTTTCACTGAGTTGGCAACACTGTGATTCACATACGGTATTCACATGTACTTCTACATATTGTAGAGTCAATCGTTAATCATATTTAATACATTCAGCATTTCAATTTTCCCGTTTCTTCTCAACTCTTCTCTAGCACATTGGCCTATCATCCATAAGGTGGCGCCGTTACTGCTTGACTTTGTGATTTTGCATGAAAACGACTATCACCACTGGATTCAGCGATCTGCAATTAGTTCCTGTAGAAACTTTCATCCGGTTTCTCCTGTCCGAGTTCGCGGGTGTCCCTTGTTAGTACTGAGTTTGGTTATGGTAAGTTTACGACTAGCCTAAAGCTTGTACCACTGTTCCCTGATAGTTTTTATTATCCTTCCCGTGTCGTGATCCTTTGACTCTTCTCGTCGCGTCGGAACGAATATTGTCGACCAGGCTCATCGCAGCCAAGGACTGAGGTGGAAGGGATGTTCGACACCTGGGTTAATATCCAAACGGTAGCCCTACCTTTTTCATCATTCTTAAATGAGCATTATCACCAATGGTATGGACAATCTGACCGGTCAACACTCACGACTTCCAGCAGTCAAGCCAACAGGACCTTTTAGCGTAGAAAAACACAAGACGGAGTCTCATCGTTCTAGATCTCGTTCACCGAATACTAATTCATTATCGCCATTCTCTCCACAGTCTACAGATACTTCACCAGCGACGAAACGACCACATCCAGAAGACTCTGAATCTCATTCACTTATAATGGACAAAGAGAGATTTCCTCATCTTCAGAACACAGTGAAACCAAATCAACTTTTCTTCCTACTCTCCAATTACGGACCTAAATACCACAATCCGAAACAACTTCTCATACAGATTTCTAGTTTATTTCCTCGTTAAAAGATCGATGATATAATTCCAACACGCAACGGTATGATCATTTAATCATCCGACAAACATTTCACAACAACGATTAGAAACAAAGTCAACTTCGAAATATTCGGTAAATCAGTAAATTTGACAAAACTATCAAGGAACCTTCGACAACCACCACCAGCTAAAAAATACCTATACGCTCAGTTCTAATCAGGGGCGTGAGTCCTCACTACACGAATGATGAAGTCGCAACTGAAAGGAAAGAAGAACCTAACATCGTCAAAGGTCTCCGCTTCAGAAACAAGAACGGACCAACTTACATGATTCGAATACTTACGAATTCATACGAAACCATCGATCAACTACTAGAAAAACGAGCTTTCATATACAAGAGAAATGTAGAATAGAACCGACACACACGACTTTATCTCTACCTATACGATGCGAAAAGTGTCAGGAGTACAATATGCACACCACCGAAAAATGCGCAAACCAGACTAAATGCGGTTACTCTTCCGGACTTCATTTAACAAAGAACTGTACAATCAGCAACCACCGAAATGCTTCCCGTGCCATGAACCACATCCGACCTATAGTTACCGTTGCAAACAAAGACCACCTCCAGTAGAGACAAAGCCTGAACTTACTGTACCATTACGTATTCATGAGACTCACACAACATCAGAACCAGCAAATGTATCCATTCAAAAACCAATAACTGTACAGCAACTCCTCAACTTCAGTACACTTACCTTATAAATCATTCAACCGTTCCAACATCTCTTATAACCAATACAACTAGCCGCTAAGGCAGTATTTCAAGTACAATTCTATGCCACGTATAATGGACCCTATGTATATTTCCATAGTAATCACCTTGAAACCGAAGTGTAATCCTTACTGGCTTACATACACCATTATATTAGTCTTTATCTGCCTTAATATACTCTCGTTCAGCCAACATAAACCCCTATTTCACCAACTTCTCATAGAAGAACATTCTAACACATTCATTCTGAATGAGACGCACCTGAAATCGAAATACCAATGCAACATACCAGGTTTCAAAATCATTAGACAAGACAGTACCCTACTAGCGCTTCGTACAAAGGGGTGTTTGTCTATAGGCTTCTTCCCTAAAGGGGCACACCGTCAGTATTCAGCTCTGATAGACCATCTACTAGAATATATCCTCACCACATTATATCACAAACAATCCTATGTTCCTGTAGTAACTATCTACGTCCGTCAAGATTACCCTGTTCCGCTAAAACCTTCTTTCATTTCATAGCCAATAGTTTCACCACGCACATCATAATGGCAGATATTAATATACATAGCCGCTCTGATCGTCAGAAAAAAACGGTTTCATAACAACAAACACAACTGCAACTATTCATCAGCTTCCCAAACCCGCCGTCCAGAATCAAACACTACATCTGACGTTGCCATTGCTTCATCCAACCTCTCTCATAGCTGCAGAATCGATGTGCTTGACCCACTAGGTTCCGATCATGTACCAATTAAACTGTCCGCAGCACAATAATAATACCAAAATACCACGAGCAATTTTGCGTTGGAATAAAGCAAACTGGAATAACTACAGGACTCATATCACCAGGAGTCTTACCGGATTTGGGCCTGTTGACTCGATAGAAGACTTACACTACACGCTAAATCATATTATCTCGACTATTCACGCTTCATTTGACCTTTATATTCAAAAGACTATTCAACAGAAACAAACGAAAACCACCTACTCAATACCTTGCAATGATCCAACGGTCCAGCAAGCTTTTCAGAGATTATCAACGAACAGGTAACAGTGAATCCTTACGACATCATCGAGACCTCAGAGAACGGTTCGAAATTATGTTAAGGCCTATAAACTGCGATGCTGGGCGAGGACTTATAACTCTCTAGCAGACACCTCACATCCAACAAAATACTGGTGATGTTTCAATTCATTAATTGGAAAGCACACACAAACACCATGCCCTCTCATTCAAATCAATACACCCGTCCACACCAACGTAGAGAAAGCCAATATCTCTGCCACATATTTGCAGGAAATATTCACATCCTTCTCTGCATAACAACCACCTTGTAATCATCTAATCAATTGTGTCAATTTTGAATCTCCTTATCTCCAACCTAATCCAAATCATCAGCTTCCCGATAGACCACTTACAATTCCAGTGATAATAAACGAAATCACCAATGTTCTGAAGACAAAACGAAATTCTGTCTCTGGTATGAACAAAACACAGAAGGACCTTATATTCTCTTCCACTTACTCACTCTTCTCTTCAACTTCTTTCTTCGCTCAGAATACATACTGCCTGAATGGAAGATGTACAAAAAAAGCTTAATGTTTCTTAAACCTGGTAAACCATCAGAAGAAGTCACCTCATATAGAACCATACAACTTACATCAGTCTATAGTAAAATCCTAGAACGCATAATCGTAAATCGATTATATATTCATCTTTCAGGAGGCCATCTACTACCAATTCATCATGCCGGCTTCCGTCCATCGTTTAATATCAACGACCAGTTACTTTGACTCAGCAACATCATTACCAACCACTACAATTGCGACCTCGAAAATGCTTTTGATAAGGCACCCTGTTCTAATCTTCAAACACTTAAAGTATCATCACCACACAGCTATAGTTCCTTTTATCTACAAGTTCCTATCCTGTAGCACTACATACGTTTTCATACACGATTCACTATCCCTTCCAGTTTTCATCCATTCAGGAATGCCTCAGGGTTCATCACTTCCACCGTTATTATACTTACTGTTTGTCGTAGATATTCCTACTCCACCTCAAAGTGTATTTCTCTTTTAATACATTAATGATACTGCATGTCTCGCCTTAGGAAAAAATATGCATCAGATCAACCTTCGTATCCAAGTCGCAATAGACACCTTCGTACACTGGTGCGAAATTTGGACAATGAAACTCAACCAAAACTGAGGCCATTGTCTTCCTACCTCGCAAGAAACGTTCCAAAGTTCATTAAAATCCAACAAGATTTAACATTCATGTTCATCAAACATCTATCCCGCCAAGGAACACAGTAAAATATTTAGGCACTACCTTCGACAAGCACTTGTCCGTCAATCTAACATCCTAAGTGATTGTGGCGGCTTTGTGCACTGCACCCCATTAAAACTCAACCTAATGATTGTGATCAAAAATCACAATGACAATTTTTTAAATGGCCAAAGAATAATGGAATTATTGAATTTTAATTAACCAATAGATGGAATAAATAGTATAACATCTCCTAGACCAACTCAAATTTTACCCATCCCTTCTCCTCAACAGCACTTACCTTCGGTTGGGAGCTAGCCAGAACGGCTAACACAAAAACATAACATCTGAGGAGAATAATATATATATATATATCGCAAGAAGGTGCTGCTAGCTAAAGCATATTTTCGAGTGATTAACTCAATGACATAAAATAAAGTTAGTTCTCTATCATTTGTTTTATTTCCCCTTATCTTCTTTCACCTGCTGGACACTTACACCATGCATCCGTAACACGCCCGATCCTGTCGAGTGGGCTAACTGCGGCACGTTGCATAGGTCTGCAGGTTCCACTCCTTCCCTAGTGTTTCCCGACCAACAAAAGGACTCACGAATTATTATATGACTAATCCCTGATACTCTATTACTTCATTTTTGAAGCGCAGCACCTGTACGGCTTGGATAAGTGTGGAAAAAGTGATTATGATAAAAGTTTTCGCTAAGAAGAAATTTAGTGTAGTTCAAGTGATTATAATAAGATGAAAAAGGATGAATTCAGAAACAATAGTGGAAGTCAGATCCTTGTTCGGAAAGATTATACAACCAGCGATAACACTGGTGAGAAAGAGAAAAAGGAAATAACAGAAAAAACTGACACAATGACTACCCTTCTCAATTCTATTAGATTATTTAAAAAGCAGATTGATAATAACCAGAAAGAAGCCATCTACAACCAAGAGAAACTGACCTAAAAATGCACCTGAAGATGGCTAAAGAATTTAATCACAATCAATTGAAATTGACTAGAGAAATCCATTTAGTTTAGTAGAAGCTGACTGACGATTTGATAAATAAACAGCATGAGATCACGAGAAAATTGTATGATCATAGAACAAATGAAAAAGGGTTGATGTTTTGGAAATGGTGTTTCAGGAGAAGATTAAAACGTTGGAAATAAAATGTCGAACCTAGCTATTGATGTTGACGAAAAAAATAATTAACATATTGAAAGCATTGTAGAGAGTCAAAACAATCAAACTATAGAAATATCTTCTCAAGTTGTCTATGATCACTTGGCAGAATTCGATAAAAAATAATTAACTCCCTGACAAGACTTCTCGATTAGTTAATTCTCAACCAAAATTGAATAACATTTCACCAGAACATAGCAGATTCCTTAACGACCTACTCCGAGATAAACGTTTATTACCCAAAAGAGAAATGAAACCTAAAATTAATACTGGTATACTTAAGTGGAATGGTAATGGTAACATCACTCTACCTAATCCGAAAGAATACCTAAAGATACTCACGTCTTACATCGAATGACTTGGCAATTCAGAAATGAGCAAATTGGATATCGCAAAAGATGCAATAATAGATTCTGTCAAAAGATGGTTTTTCTTTCGGGGTAGATTTATTAACTGCCATCAACCGCCTGCCCAGGTGGTCGATAAGGGAATACCGACAAGATGTGGTAGGTACCGGAAATATTCCCGGGCGGACCAGAACCGGCACTTCTGCCCTGCAGTAAGTAGAGGAAACTATAAAGGCTAGGGAAAGATAACCCCCAACAAAAATATCATGATGAGGGGAAGCAGATTCCCCATTACCAACCTGAGGCTGAAGTTGAATTACATCGACAAGTCTAAGAAGTGGACAGAGGAAGACGTTTTGAATGTCTACCTTTACTGCCAGCTCTAAGACCTGGCAGCCCCTCGCAGCTAAAGCATGTCAATAAATAGTAACAGATCGTTCATGGATTATACTGGAGCAAAATATTCCGGAGGTAAACTAGTCTCTCATTCGGATCTCCGGGTTAGGACTGCTTGATGGTGCTCCAAGAACAGGGTTAACACTGGAACTACAGACAAAACATTATACCTTTCAGTACCAACTGGGTCCTATGGAGCCATGGTGATTTTTCTGTTTTTTAGCCAATAACGTGCAACGTTTGAAGAGAGGAACAATTAAACAGTAACTACCTTCTTACTTTTATTAACTAGAACATCAATGAAATACACTTATTTGTAGTGTTTTTGTCTCCTTTTTTAAAATAAAATGAAGTATTATTTTTATTTATGAAGTAACAAATACTAAGAGACATAATATTGAAATTTAGACGTCAGAAATGTATTCCTATGTAACAAAAATTAAATTTTATATATATATTCTTTCCCAACCCTTCTGGTCAGCGTGGGAGCAGTTCACCAACTATTCCCTCCGGGAAAGGCCTCATCCAGTAGTCGATCGAATATGGCTGTGATTTATATATATATATATGATCGAATATGGCTGTGATTTATATATATATATATATAGATCTTTCTATCAATTTGGCATCCTTTCAAAAGACGAACATTTGGCATCCGTTTTAAAGTTGATTTTTCTCCACAGCTATGGGACTTAACTACATTATGTTAAGTGTATATCATGGTTATCGGTTATGTATTTTACAAAATCAACGA
>JAGDQP010019330.1:0-21718 GCA_022664845.1 Lepisma saccharinum
CCGCCCCCCCCCCCCGGTCCGACAAATGGAACACTGGTCCTGGGAACGATCCCAGGGGCCGTCAACAATCCTGACAGCTTTTCCAGGGTTTCTCCTCAGTCACACCAGGCAGATACCGGGATGGTACATACAAACTAGGCCCTGGCCGATTACCTTCCAATATCTTCTCCCTTACCCTGTCCCATTTTGAGCCTGAGATGCTTGGTAATGAAATATTTCGAAAGTGCGTAAACTTAGAAAGGGATATAGAAAAAATATGAGTTTCTATAGAATTACCACACTAAATACTCGCCTGCGATTATTATCCCCACACCACTATTTTCTGCTTGTGTTCCGGATTTTGCATGTAGTTGAAACTTTCTGCTGCCTTTTTGAAGTCATGTTGTATATTCGTCTTCATTGTCATACTTTTCCTAAGGTTCGTAACATCGCCTTTTGTAGAGGAAAGAATGATTTTAATTAATTTTTTTACTTACCAAAAATTTTATACATTATTTATAGCAGGGGCGGTCGAATGGCGGACTCCGAACCCCGATGCCTTTTATCCCGGAACTCCACGTTTTAATACAAATTTAAATTTATTTATGACCTTTTGGTACACTTGGCTCATGCCGGGTTTGATACGATATTCAATAATAATATGTGAATTGATTATATGTACACACTTTACTAGTTGAAAAAAATGTAATATGAATTCATATATATATATATTACTTTTATTGTAATTACACAACTATATGGAGTAACTAATAACCACACTCTTACTGTTCTGTTTCATTTATTTCTACTGAGCCACCGTGGCTCAGTGATAGAGCGTTGGTGTAGCAAACGGGAGGTAGTGTGTTCGGTCCCAGGGCCCGACCATCCTGACTGAGTTTTTTTTCTGTCACATCAGGCAAATTCCGGGATGGCATCTTCAACATATGTCCTGGCCGATACCTTCCCGAATCCTTTCCCCTCCGCTAGCCCGACCTGAACCTCAGATGCCTAAAGACCATAAATAAAATTCAAATTCACTTTAATTTAATGGCATATAGGTATCTATGGCTCGGGCCGGGATGCGAGATGGAACCGTTCAGGACTTAAATTAAATGTACCATCCCGGAATTTGCATGGTGTGATCTATAAATTTTCCTATAGGGGCAAAGTTAAATTTTGCTGCCCCTTCCACCTCTCTTTTGCCGACCTTTCCATTGTTTTTCTTAGCCAAATAACACGACCGGCGAAGCGACGGCCACAACATTATCTCGCATCACGTAGTGTACTTTTGTTATCTTCTCAGAAGCCTGTCGTGGCTTCGCTATTACTAACTCCAGTAAGACAGAAGACCTGCATATCTGACTTGAATCGCGGTTTTGAATTTTAAAGATGAAAGTAGGTTGTGTGGAATAACATGGAAAAATGTCTTAGCGCGCCGGTATTGAAATTTTGAACGCTTTTAGTTCAATTTCAATTCAATAGGCAATTTTACTTCCTTTTTTAAGCGCTTCTATGTTTTATTCTTACCTGTTTGCCGCCCCTAAGCGTGCCGCCTGGGGTGCTTGCTCCCTTCCGCCCCCCTCCTTAGATCCGGCACTGGTGTGATTGACGAAAACCTCAATCAGGATGGTCTGCCGCTGGTATATAACAGAAGATGTCTTGAATACGAAGTCAACACACTATTATCTAAGCTATGGCCGCTTGGTCTTACTGTTGGCCTAAAAGTCTTATACAGAGTCGACTAACTGTCTGGATCACGAAGACTTTTTATTGAGATATTACCATTCATCCAGTCCTCAGAAGAAAGTTATTAGAGACCCTTCTATTATATGTATCCGTTTACTCCCTTACTCTACGAGGAGCTTTCTTTCGATGTCTCCAATTTATGAAAGCAAACACACGTAACACGGCGCCAGAGATTACCGATCGCTTTGTTTGACCTAAGATTATTATCGTCTCTCTCAGCACGTAGGGCCTCGGAAGATGGAACTATTTTGCGTAGACTTCAGGCATACGTAGAACAGAACGGGAACTTCCCGATTTTGAGTGTGTGTGTGTGTGAGGGAGAGGGAGAGGGAGAGAGAGAAGGAAAGAAAGAAAGAAAGAAACAAACAAAGCGGGAGTGGGTAGTAGCAACTGTTGCTGCACACACCTATATCGAGGGGGAGAAAGAGAGAGAGAGAAAGAAAGAAAGAAAGAGACAGAAAACGGGAGGGGTAGAGCTATATCGAGGGAGAGAGAGAGAGAGAGAGAAAAAAAGATTAAACACTGAACCTGACACCCATGAATAATTAATATCTTTGTCTCTGACTTTTATAGTAAGTAACAGGATTTTTTTTAAACAGTTATCGTGGACTAAATGACTACTGTATATTCCGACGCTAGCTTGAATTCAGGACTATTTAAACAAAGTTACGTACCACGTACTCTGCAAAAAAAAAATACTGAGTTCTCAACACTGCGTGAGAGAGGATAAGTGTCACGTATGAGAATGGTTATGTGTGTGTGTGTTTACTGTTTAGTTCAGTGTTTGGCCGCTCAGCACAGGGGAACTTAAATCTGAAACGGGTGATACGAACAGTTAAGTACACTAGGAGGAATCGTGCCAGTCTGTTCACCTCGCTGTCCTCGTCGACTGACTATAGAAACCAAGATATACGAGAAATTCGTTCGCAATCATCTGGTGATATGCAGCCAGTCCATGCACGTCATTATAAAGAAAAATAATCGACAGTTTTTCAACAGTGTTTCGTGGAAAGTTCTCTGCAAAGATAAGATGGAAGTTGCTAGTTCATAAGAGGATTCAAATCTATTCTGCAAGATGTTCTTAGCGTGTCAGGAATGCATGGGAAAAGTTCCAACCCGTCCCGGTAGCAGGTAATAAATCTTTTCTTATTTCAGTTTATAAATCCTTTAGTAGAAAAGGGCCATTGTCATCTCGGTGATGCTCTTGCTGTCCTGGTAGCGCCGCTACCGTGCTATGAAAGTTTTCCGTGCATGCAGGAAAGGGAGGGTGACATCAGAGAGTATTTTCTCACGAGAACTAAGCATATCTGCCATCAATATCTGAAGCCGACCGGGTAGTCGTACGGCCTACTTCGATTCCCGGCAGGGGCGTGGGTGTCTTTTAACTGGAACGTGACTGATAATCGTGACGGGTCGAAGTCAACGGTTACTAGACTGGCCCGTATAAAATAGAGGTTTTTATCAATATCTGAATTTGAAAGCCTCAAACTCCCTACGTCCAAATCGGATATTTTGAAATGTTTGCATAAGAAATACTGTAGTCCTGCAAGTGCTGTTGCACCCGCTTTCTCAGTACTTGCTGATGGAGCAGTGTTGGTACATCAGCTAAAACCAGAAGCCGAGAAAGTTTTATTTTTTTAATATGCCAGTGTTGTGAATAACTGGGTTTCTTCCACGCTTCGGGCAGTGGTCTTTGATCAGTACATCGAAAATGTTTGAAAACACAGGCTCTTCAAGGGTGACCGCTACTTCGTCAGGCCAACGGGGTCGCTTCCTAATGATTTCCGGAAGTTTCTTGCTAACGATGCCAACAAGGAACAACTATTTAATTACCTGCGCAAACCATTACTGAAGCTAATATTCCTGATAGAAATATTCTGCACGCGAGAAAATCAAGTTTCGGCCCCTTCTTCTGGTGTGGACATTTCTCCCTCGTCCCACATAGAAGCTGGTGTGATAACAAAAGGTTATGCTGCTGAGAATTGACACACAAACATTACCATTCGTGCAGTTGGCTCCGATGTTGTTGATATGGCTCTTTTCGTATTTCCGCACGTTTCTACCATTCTGAAAAAATTGTGGATTGAATTTGGTAGTGTGCCGGCTGTGTGGCCGAGCAGTCTGCGGCGGTAGGCCATCGGCTCGAAGGTTCCGATATGGGTGTGGATTTTAACAGCTAAAGGCGAATCGTGACGGGCCGAAGTCCAAAGTTACTAGACTGGCCCATATAAAAATAAAGTTGACCAAAGTTTTACTTTGGAAGTGTGCACACTCGCTACATTATTCTTGTACATGCCATGTATATCCAGCTACATTCTGGAACAGTAGAGTTGCTGCCGTTTTCCACAGTTTTACGGGCTGTGTGTGACACAGTGTCACTTTCCTTGGTATTGGCAAGACAAGTGCATGGAATACGTGGATGGAGTTTAGAGAAGTGGATTCAACTTTTCATGAGCTGTCACTCTTCCTTTTTCCCGTCCTTATAAGCTGCCAATCTCTTATGCTAATCCAGTGTTTTGTGATACTCATGTACGACAGATCAAAACCGTGCGAAGAAGAAAACGAAGTCAGACGCATCTGATTCAGTAAGAAAAATCGTACGATATACAGAATACCCCCTGCAGACGACGCATTGCATCACCGTACAAGAAGAACTAGTCTTCAGCGCTAGATCTGGCGACAGTGCCTGGAAAAGGATGTGTACAATGTTGGACCCCTGGACTGGAGTTGAAAGAAAACTAATGACGCTCCCGGTTACCAGTCCATGTGAACTACATTTAGCGCAACGTAGAAAAACAGCCGACAGCTAGTGACATGGCATTGCAAAATGCGTTGTACTGGGAAGTGTACTTGCATAAAAAATTACCTTCTGTATATGTTGCTTTGCGAGTGAGAAGAACAATGCTAGCAGCAACTGGATATTTTTTTAACACTGTGAATGTATATGAGCTACGTAATCGCGTAAAAAAAATAGCATATCGCATATTAAACTCATTGTTCTCTTAAGTCTATAATTTTGTATTTGGAACTCAACACGGTGCAATCCGAGAAAAAATAACGATGGTCGCCATATTGGAAAATGACGTTAATTAAAAGAGGACATTGTCAGTAAGTTATTCGTAAACATCCCGGGCGCGTACCACATGTTAATTCAAACCGAAACATTGTACAATTTGGACAAATTTTGCAAAAGTTGTAGATACTCCGCCATTTTCTAAGATTGCGCCCAGCACCCAATATATTGTTCTTAGGGGTTGTCTGCCGGTAATTTTCCGACCTTCAGTGATGCAACAGTATTGTCAAATTTCATGCTGGTAGCCGGAAATGCAGGATACTTAAATTTACGTACTGTATGGATATATGAGAGTTACTGTAAGGAGAAATATGATATTACAAATAGAGCTACTGTATCAAGCTGAAATGGATGAAGGAAAGCAAGTCGATATGATTTATATCTACTTCGAAAAGACGTTTAATAAAGTAAATCACAATATATTACTGGGTAAATTAAACTGTTGAAGATGCCATAAAACTACAACATAGTTTAGATATCAAAATGTAAGGGGCCCTAACACTAAACTTAATATGCTAAGAAGGAATATTTTGGCCTTAAACTTTGATATAATTATTTTTACTGAAACATGGCTGCAT
Organism: Lepisma saccharinum; assembly: GCA_022664845.1. Classification (NCBI taxonomy): domain Eukaryota; kingdom Metazoa; phylum Arthropoda; class Insecta; order Zygentoma; family Lepismatidae; genus Lepisma; species Lepisma saccharinum. Next base: position 5,377 of record JAGDQP010019330.1, read on the forward strand.
GATGGTGTATATAATGGTGAATTGCTTGATAATAACTAATATTTTTCGGTAGGGTGAATAAAACCGGTGGAGGACTTGATAGCCACTACATTGATATTAATATAGAATTTCTGGAAGTGGTTGCTATTAAAATTAATCTACTTAGTAGTAACCTAGTTATAGTTTCCGTATACTTTAGACCTAGCTCGGGGATATAATTATATAATGCGTTTTTAATAAAATCGATGAGATTCTTTACTACGAAAATTCAAAAATGATAATCATAGGTGACTTGAATTTTCCAGCTATAACTAGTGGTGATTACGATTTGTTACTGGGAGGATCTGTATGTGCTGCTCTGGCTAATTTTATGGCATTGCATGAATTAAATTCTCTCAGTAATGTAACAAATCATAATAACAGAACTTTAGACTTGGTACTAACAAATGTGAATGACAATGTAGTTGTTGAGAGAGATTTAGAACCGCTGCTCGTTGAAGATCTGCATCATTCTTCCATAAACATTGAATTGGAATTCAACAATAGGATTACAAATAGGGAAACAAAACATATTTTAATGTATCATTTTCTTGAGGCTAACCTCTATAATCTATACAAGGATCGCGAGGAAGTAGACTGGAAATCAGTTATGAATTCAAACGATCCTAATGACGCGTTAGACAATTTATATAACATTTTTTTAAAATCATTTTAAATAAAAATGTACCAATGCGCAAAGCTTTTCATAATCGCTGATATCCAACATTCTTTACAGTAGAAATAATAAATATGTTAAAACTTAAAGAATGTTATAGGAAAAGGAAACATAAATCTGCGTATAATATGATCATGTTTAAAGAGTTATTTATTTATTCGCCTATCATAGAGCAATTGCTCCAATACAGATAGGTGTTACCTAGTACAATCAGTGTTTAAAACAATATACATTTTACAATTCTCAGGTATACATATGATGAAAACCTGAGCAACTGTGCCTAACATACATACTGCAAACTCAAATTCAGGTAACAGAATACAATACAATAGTATACAATACAATTATACACAATATACATACACAGCCTCGCACACACGCACTCACATACATACCCAGACACAACTGGACTATATATATTTCGTGAAAAATAATAATAAGAAAAATATTAGAGAAGAAACAAGTTGTACATAGGAGAATATATAAATATAGTATACATTTAACATATCAGATTATGAACTCATGATATTCTAGAAATTAAATGAATAATAAAGAATAAAGAAACGGTATTAAACACACATAATTAAGTTTCAAAACAAAGGATACACATGGAAACTTCACTATTGTAATTGTTACAAATACTAATTTAATATTTCTACCATTGTTTTCTAAATAAAATAAAACTGTTTTCTTAAAATCTTCTATTTTCATACCAAAATCTAGATTGTAATTTATTTTTATAATTTCGTTATGTTCATAACACATTCTTATCATGGGAAAATTTTTATGTAAAGTTGTTTTAAATTTAGATATATAGAAAGGAAGTTTAACTCTTAAAATAGCACGTTTAGTGTTGAAATTCAAGCCTTTAAGTAGCTGACAACAATCTATTTTCGAATTTATTAATTTATATAAGAAAATTTGACCTTGAGTAAACCTTCTATTCTCCAAGCTAGAAATTTTAAATTCATTTAATAAATGTTTATAAGATATTCGTTCTCTGTATGCAGATTTTCTTATAGTATAAATATTTTAAAAATTTACCTTGTATTTTCTCAATGTTATTTATATACGTTAGGTATCCTGGAAAGCAGACAATATTATTATATTCAATCTTACTTCTAACTAATGTATTAAACAATGTTACGGTTGCTTCTGCACTTTTAAACTCCTTTGTATTTCTTATTACAAAGCCTAATAATTTATAATCTTCATTTAAAATATAATTACAATGGGGTATAGATGACAACTCATTGTCCATGTCTATACCCAAATCTTTAATTTTATTTTTTCGTTCAAAACTGGTACCATTTATTGAATAATTAAAGTGGACCGTGACTTTTTTTTTTCTAGAATATGTAATCGTACAACACTTGCTTAAGTTAAAATATAACTTATTCTCTTTACTACAATCATAGCAGCTATCTATGTCCATTTGTTGCAACACTTTGTCTTGTTCAGTAATTATTTCTTTATATAACTTCAAATCATCCGTAAACAACATACGTTGTGCAGATTTGACTCTGTTTGGCAAATCATTAATAAATATTAAGAAAAGTAAGAGCCCCAATTTAGAACCTTGTGGTACTCCAGATTTTTACCTTGTAAATATGTGAATTTTCGCATTTATATGTCAAAAATTGTTCCCTGTCATTCAAATATGATAAATGATAATATAAATTTCAATAAATCGTTAGATAATCCAAATGTAGCTAACTTCTCAATTAAGATACCATGGTCAAGCTTATCAAGTGCTTTTGCAAAATCAAAATGTATTGCATCAACAGTTTCACCAGAATTTAGAGCATCGGATATATATTGTTTATAACATACCAAATTAGTCGATGTAGATCTCCCAGAAATAAATCCATGTTGACTTACAGACAAATAAGGTTTCACATGATAATACAGGTTTCCATAGATTATATGTTTAAATACCTTTGCAGGCGAACTAATTAAGGAGATAGATTCATATATTTTACGTCGTTTTGATTCTCTGAATATGGGCAGACCTTACTTCACTTCCACTTTTGTGGAAATATTTGTGTTTTTATATTAAATTAAAAATTTTACAAAGAGGCGTAAACAATATTTCCGCGCATGCCTTATATATATATATAGGCTGGAATCATATCAGGTGTACTCGATCTTTTTGGTTTAACTTCCTTAATGCATTCTTGTTCATTAATACTGTTAATAACCAGGCAATCCGGAATCAATGTATTTTGTGAGTTGTTTGTGGAATCAATACGACTACTATCATCGTATACCGAACTAAAATATTCTGCAAATGCGTTTGCTATTTCCGAATTTGTTCTTTATATTTCATGGCATTACTACAATTCTGTTTGTTCATTTTCGTTTTCATCTACAACCAAAAACATTTAGTATTTTCCCTTAGATCACTAGCAATATTTCTAAAGTAATTTTCATAGGCTTGTGTAATTAATTTTTTGACACTACGACGTAACTCTTTAAACATATTCATATTATAGGCGTATTTATACTTCCTACATACAAAATCATAATTCTTTTCATTCTTAACCTTTCTAGCCTCACTATAAATTCATCTTCTATGGATTGTTAGGTTATGATTTACATATATAGTTCCACCATTAGGTACTCCTTCTCTACAGTTTAGATTGCGTTTAATCTTTCTTCATAAAAAATTCCTTATCGACACGTCTAACAAATTTCACCAATATTCTGGCATGAGGTTGATTAACCGTTTTCTTCAACCTATAACATACATCCAACATTTTCCCATCAATGTTTAAGTCTAGTGCCAAACCCACTTTCTTAACAACACCAATTACATTCTCATTCGCCGTCTCCGGTATTCCATGAATTTCTCCTACCATACTGTTCCAAATCATGAACCTGTAAAGTTAGTTTTTAAGTTTATTTCTTCAGTTTACCGTTTTCTTCCTTTAAGCTCTCTCTGACCTCTAGACACGATTTTATGTCCTCCCCTTGCAACTTTATCAATCCTGTGTTGTCATCCAACTTTTCATGTGCCGAATTCAACGATTTCCCCATATCCAGTTCCAACTGCTTATTCGCTCTCTTCAGGTCTTTAATCTCATCTTTCACATCCAATAGTAGCTTGTATAACTCCTTCATCGTTGGACTCTTCTTTTTCTTGTCCCGAACTATTCTGATTCCTACTACTTTTCACACTTTCACACTCACTACACTGCCAAGCTATATCGATTGATCGCATATACTTTACTGCCTCATCCTTCAGCTTAAAACACGAGAAATGAAATACATTCCCACAATCAACACATTGAATTTTCTTACTATCTTGTTTTGATATATGCTTTTGACATTTATGAATTGAATTGAATTGAAAATGACTTTATTAGAGCGGGCGAGGTTCAGCCGGAGGCTGCTCTACCACCTAACCCTTGTCAAGAAGAATACATAATTAGAAATACAACACATTAAAATTTGACGAAATACAAGAGAAATAATTCAGTTACAAATAAAAAAATACAGAGATACAAAATCAGTAAAATAATGTGGATTAAACAAACAAACACAAACAAAAAAAAAACAACATACATACACACAATAAAACACCATTACAAATTACAACCAATAATTGTGTTAATGAGCACAAAAGGACAATATTGAACCGATTTCGCATTTGACATCTAGATAGTAAATTTATCATGTGTACTGGAGGTTAGCTGCTGATCCTTAAGTAGGAAAAATTTTAGCGAAATTTTAAATGATTTAAATGTTTCAATATCTCTGATATTATATGTTTGGGAAGCGCATTCCAGGCCTTTGCTGCCGATATTGAGAAGTATCCCTGAACCTGTTTGAGCTTGTGGCGTGGTACATCAAGCTTTTCACAGCTCCGCGTTGTATATTAATGAATATTGGACCTATATTGTGAATTTACAGTATAGGTACGGTGGAGATTTTATTTTGAGAACCTTATATATCAAGCAACAGTAGTGCAGATACCGACGCCGAGACATTGTCAAAATATTATTATTATTCATCACGGGTAAGATGTGCTGACTTTTACGTAATCCAAAAGCGAACCGAATGCAAGAGTTATGAACCTTTTGAATATCCATACATCTACGAGTAGAAAGAGACGTTCCATACACCGCACCACAATAATCAAATAGAGGTAGAATAAGCACATTTGCAAGGTATAACTTAATCTTTTATTTTATATAGTTGTCTTAGTACATTTAATGCTTTAAGGCACTGGGAAGTCGTGTGTGTACTCCAGCTCTGTTCCTGATCTATTGTCAGCCCAAGATTTTTGATATTCGGAGAGAAAGAGACATAAGAATCCATAATACGCACTTTTAGTTCCGAATGATTAATCTTGTTTAACTGTTGTTGGGTTCCCAGAAGAGTAAACGCGCATTTCACTGGATCGATGAGAAGACCATTATCATGACACTAGTTTGACACGGCCACGAGGTCCTCATTAAGAAGTTCCACTGTTCGCATAATGTATTGTGGCGGTTAGGAAATAATTAGTTGCTTGTCGTCTGCATAAAAATGTGCACATGAGTGCCTGACGACATTCATGAGATCTGTGGTATAAACAGAAAATAATAGTGGGGCTAATATAGATCCCTGCAGAACACCTGCTCTAACAAGTAATGGCTCAGATAAAGCATAATGCGCTGTCTTGAGACATGTCTGTTGTTTTCTGTTTTTCAGATATGATTCGAACCACATAATCGCGGTTTCAGAAAAATTGTAATATTTCATTTTTGCTAAGAGTACGCCGTGGTGGACCAGATCAAATGCTTTTGTGAGATCCAGTAGTACTACAATTACTACATGTGAGTTGTCTATTGCGTGTAGTACCTCATCTGTAACTTGTAATAAAGCTGTAGTGGTGCTAAAATGCTTACGAAGGCCAGATTGAAAGATTGGTAAGAGAGCAGTACTATTAACATGATCAGTTAATTGCTGAAAAACTATTGTTTCCAAAACTTTCGACATAACTGGTAAGATGCTGATAGGTCTCAAATCGTTTAAGGATTTTACTGGAATTTTCTTTGCAAGGGGCACAACTTTAGCGAGCTTCCACGCACTAGGAAAGCAGCCGTTAGAAAGCGAGAAGTTTATGACGTGTGTTAGTGGTGCTAAGATGAAGGGCATCGCGAGCTTAAGCATTTTTTCAGTTACTCCATCAAGTGCAGCAGCATTAGATTTAATTTTATATACAGCCTTTTTCACTTCGTTTATATCCACAAGTTTTAGATGAAAAGGATTACCAGAGTATGGGAGACTTTGAGATTTAAATTTCAGTATTTGTTGATCAAAGATATCTTCACTAGTAGCTGAAACGGGTGGGAGTTGATGATTCACATCATTTGGATCCTTCAGCACTATAGGGAGAACAGGTAGAGTATTTTTATTGCACAAACCAAGTTCGCGTATTATTTTCCAGGTATCTTGTATGTTAGCGCTACACTTTATTCGATTAGAGAAATATGCGATTTTTTCTTGCCGAACCACAGTTGTGAAATTACGCAGTCTCTTGTATTCATCCCAATCCTGTAGAGTTCTGGTACGGAACTTTTGGTAGGCACGATCACGGAGTTTCATTAGTAGCTTTGTATTGCTTGAAATGTACGGTAATTTTTCATTTAGTGATTTTCGTTATTTTAATTGGAACATGTACATCAAAAAGGTTTGTTAGAGTTTTTTGTAAAAAGTTTAGTTTATCTTTTATCGATTCGCACAATTCGATATCGCCCCAGTTTGTGTTTTCAGCATCACGGTAGAATAATTCCTTGTTGAAAGTGGCATAGTTCCGATAACGAATAGTTTCAGTTGAGCGCCTAGGGATGCAGGCAGTATTGAGTACTACGAACGTGACACAATGGTCGGACGTACCAATGGGGGCTTTAACTGAACTATCTGGACACTGTCAGTAATGATTAAATCCAGTAATGACTCACTGGATTCAGTTATTCTAGTTGGCTCATCAATTGAGTTAGCTATAATGATTCCAAGATTGATTGTAAGTAAACAGTTTCAGATTTTTCTGGACAGAGTTGATCGGCACTTAGATCTCCGACTACATAAAGATTATCCACTTGAGGGTAGAGATCTGTTACAATGTCTTCAATAACTGATAGTTCACTATATGGTGTTCTGGGTGGCCTATATAGCGCAGCAATGCCTATTGACAGTGAGCTTAATGTAATAATAACGGTAAGATATTCTATGCGATCAAAATTAGAGTCTGAGTTCAGAGTTAAAGTTTTAAGGTCCAGGTTCTCTAGATAGTACAATATAATTCCACCATAATATAATAAAAACCGTGTGCGTGGGTTTTCTCAGGGTTCTCTAATGTCCTCCCACTTTCTTCATTCCGCCAATCCTCCCATCCTCATCCATTCGGTCCAGTCTGATCCACAGTTCCCTAAAGGCCTTAGATAAAATTCAGTTCAATGAAAGCTATATGATCCAGTCACTCACATCAACAGTGGATACGCAGCTTTGCATTTTCATCCTTCAGCATACACATAGGTAAACTTTACACTTCCATTGAGTATAAATCGTTTTGAGAAATTTGTGAAGAAATCAAATAATTTGATACAAATCACAAATTAGGTGACGTAACGCAGATGTTGACAATACCCCTGTAGGAAAGTCATGCTTGACGAACTTTCTCTTAAGATATCATTAGAGTACCCTCAAACATATTCAAAACTACGAGGTAGACATCTGTCATCCTGGGCATAACTTCTGTAGGCCGCCATCTTGGAAAATGGCCGCCACTGCCTACCATGCCTGTAGGAAAGTCATGCTTGACGAAGTTTCTCTTCAGATATCATTAGAGTGCCCTCAAACATATTCAAAAATATGAGGTAGACATCTGGCATAACTTGTGTATGCCGCCATCTTGGAAAATGCCCGCCACTGCCTACCATGCTTGCATTCAATAAGCCGAAATTATCACATTTGCTACTAAATAGCAAACCTTTATAGAGTACGCTGTTGTTCAGAAATATACAGGTACTTGAAAAAAGAAACGAATGTTGGATTTTTCATTTGCAGAAGAAAATTACAAGTGACGGCAAAATATTTCACTATGGTTTTGGCATTGCAATGAGAATAGGTATATGCCCAATTTGATTACTCTGACGCAAATGTTTACTTTATGATTTATGTCTTAATTTTTTTTTATCATGACTTCCTTTTAAGCATATTTTCAGCACCTGCATCTTATCTGAAAATACACGTTTATGAATTTGAGAGTCTTGTTTACCATATTCCATTTTTGACTTTTTTGTCTGATGGCACATTTTTGGTGTCATTTCAGGAGTTCCAGATGTGACGCAATAAACTGCTTTCTGATATAATTTCGATGGCGGAGAGTGGGGGAAGTAAGGGCATTGATCTGACCAGGACTCAGAGACCCGATGTGGACCTTTCTAAGTGTATTATCTGTCAGACAGAATATTTGGGGAGATTGCCTACTACATCAGAACATGGAAGAAAACGAATACTGGATGCAGTAGCTGCGCGACAAGATGACACAGCTAAAAGACTGAAATTACTCTCAGAAAATGACTGTTTCTTGTATCACTCGACTAATGAGTGCTACAAATCGTACACAATGAAAAAGACGTTAGACAGGTTGTTAGTGAAAAGAATGTGTGGTGATAGTGTTTCTGAAAGCTACCTCAATAATGAAGAAATTTCTACTCGTCAGCACCAGCCAAAAAATTTAAACACATCTCGTTCGAATAATACCAATCTTGAAGATAAGCCCTGTGTTATATGTAATCACGTGATACATGGAGGAACATGCCAAAAGTTTCGCATATGTGAAAGTGGAAGAGCTTCCCGATTTCTGCAAGCGACCACGTTCTTTCAAGATGAGGTTTTTACGCGTGTTTGCGATCTTGAAGATCAATATGCAGTGTTTGGCGCTGACATATTTTATCATAAAGTCTGTCTAGAAGAGTACCTTCGTAAGCATGATAGAGAAAGAGCAGAAAGGCTTCCCAAGGCATTAAATCCGAAAAATGCACTATTCGATGAAGTCAGTAAACTCATTATACCACTCCAGGATGAAGGATGGGGGTTTACTCTGACTGAAATCAGAGATATGGTCAACGAGAAAGCTAAAGCAGAGATTATCGGCAACAAAGAGGTCAAACTTTTCTTACTCCGTGATTATGAAAAAACTGTTAGATTTTCTACGCCTAAAGAAAAAGATGTCAGTAATGATATTTTCATCTAAACTAGATCCTGGTACCATCGTAGACAAGGTTAGATCTTTTAACTGTGTTAGGCAAGCAACAAGTATCTTAAGATCAGTTTTGTTGGAAATGGATTTTGGACTTCAAGATGAATTAGATGATGCCCAACACCTGAACCATTCATGGTTCCAGACCAAAACGCCTCCAGTCCTTGGAGGGTTCTGTGCTGAGCTATTTGGTTTTAAGATTCTGCCTGCTGTTTCTGATATTTCGTTGGAAAACTGCAGTGAGAGTAATGAAACAGAAGAATTTCCAACTGCTCTTGAAGAACAGTCATTGAAAGTGTCGTCATTAAGTCAAATTATGTTCTACATGATTCACCGTGGCAGGAAGATAACACCTTTGCATGTTATGAATGCTCATGCGATTTATGAAACATGCAAAAGTAAACAACTCTTGTCTTCATTAACAAACTTGGCTCATCAGTGAGTTACGATGAAGTAATGAGAAGTCGGCAGAGGCTTGCAGAGTACACTTTTAGTTCACGTCAATGTGATGTTCCACTTCCGAATCACGTGACAAGCACTGGCTTTTCAGTTGGTGCGTTCGATAATTTTGACCATGAGGAAGCCACATTGTCAGGAATTCAAGGATCTCACGATACCGTATTAGTTCTGTTCCAAGATATGCCACTGGAGTACTTGCCAAAGGCGAGAATGTCTTCTATTAACATGAGTCGAAACAGAAGAAGAACCGGAAATGTTCTGCCATGTCAGATGTTACAGGAGTACAAAGGAAAGGTAGCTGAAGTACAAATTCCCGACTCGTTACAAGCTTCAGAATAAATTCTCCACCAAGTACTGACACTGATAGTCACAAAAGAGACAATAATCAGCTTATCCAGAGCAGTGTCAAATATAAAGAGAAACATGGAATGTATTTCTCCATCATGGGTTGGATTCAGTGCTGCGATATCTGAACGTAGTGTTCCAATGAAACAGGTTGGTTTCTTACCAGTACTTCCATATCTAGCAACGGATGATGCTGCTGTGTTCACTGCTATGAGAAATTTTAAGATGATTCTGTCAAAATTACAACAAGATGCTCTGCCAGTTGTGTGCGATGAAGGTTTTTATCAGAAAGCCGCAAGAATTCAACTTCAGAGCTCTGGTGAATTTTCTAATCTTATACTCCTCCTGGGGTCATTTCATATGAGTAAAGTAGTAATGAAGTGCATTAGCAAGTACCTGACGGGAAGTGGCATTGAGCACGCTTTCATTGAAAATAATGTATTTGTGTGAATGTGATAGACAGTGTTCTTAATGGGAAGAATTATTCTCGATCATTGAAGGCAATGTGTATTCTATCAGATGTTATTGAATGACTGCAGTGGCAAGGTTTCTTTCAACAGTGTGGAAACACTTACGTTCAGCAGTTAGAAGAGGCTGAGAACCTGTTGGCAGCAGTGAAAGAACAAGATAGCGAGAACGCCTGCGCCCAATACCATAAACTAAGTCTGCTTATGGAAAACCTCGAAATAGAGTTCAACGCATTTCTTTCCCGATTCAGGAAACAAATGAAATGGCAAAATATTGGTGCGGCTTTCTGTACATGGTTAATCTCCTGAAAAATCTTGTTCGGGCAGACAGAAGGACTCATGCATCTTCATCTTGACACTGTTCAGAAGCTACTGCCGATATTCAGAAGTTCCAACTGCATCAACTACCTAAGATGGTGTTCCCTTAACATTGAAACCATGCGATCCTTATCAAGTTTTCATCCTACAATATATCATAAATTTCTGGAAGGACATTTTGTTGTTCGTCGCACAAATGGAAAATTTAACGCAGTAGCTTGTGATTTGTCATTAGAACAGACAGTAAATCGTTCCCAGAAGTTTAAGGGAGGAATTATTGGAGAAACACGTCGCAAGGACTACGTTGCTGAGTGGGAGTTAGTATATCACGAAATACTATCGATTTGTAACGTTTACCGGGAAATCACAGGAACCTTAATTGGCAATTCTGAGCTTGTGGTTCATCATGAAGTTAGAGGAAATCTGGTTCTCCAGCTGCATACACATACCGAAGCAGTAATGAACTTTTTGCTAATACATACTACAATTCCCTTCAATCCAACTACTGACATTGTGAAGCTTCACAATTATCTGACTAAAGAAGTCGTCCAAGAAGATGATGCCAGGAACATTTTAAGTATAGTAAGTAGAGGATCAGATACATATAAAAAATTCAGAAGTAAGGTTTTTGTGCTGAAATTGGTGCCACTTTCTGCTACTATTCACAGACTGGCACAAGTTAGTTTTCGGCAAAAGAATCACACAGTGAAAGTGAATCATCATGTTACTCAAGCTCCAAGGCAGACTGCACTGGCTTATGAAACGCTAGACATTGCCAAAAAAAGGGGTTACTCACTTGACTTCATTTTAAAGCATAATGTAGTTCCAATTAACAAACTTTTTTGATTCACATGGCTTTACTACTGCTACGAAGAAAAGCGTTATTTTCGCAGAACTACAGAAACTTGCTGCTGATGATTACTTGAATGCATTTTCTCTGACATCTTCCTCGTGTGTGGTAGTTGATGTGATGAACTTAGCTAGAAAAGTCTCTCTCAAACACAAGATAACATTTCAGGAATTTTGTGATGCCTTTTTCACCATGATTCCAACATCTTGTGAAGGCCACAGAGTGGACCTCATATTTGATAGTTACGTTCATAATTCTATTAAAGAAGGTGAACGTGCGCGAAGAATGAAAGGAGACCCAGTCCAGCTACTGACAATAAAAAGTACAACGCCACTTCCAGTGTGTATGGATACGTTCTGGTCGTCTGCAAAAAATAAAGAAAACCTCCAGAATTTGATCAGAGAATTAGCAATAATTAAAGCGAAAGAATCCAAACTGCAAACCTACCTCAGTGATACCATGTCCACCATACCCGCACCTGGGAAATCTGCGATATCTGTTGATGGTGGTGTAACTCTAAGTCATTCTGATTTGGATTCAGATACAGAGGAAGCTGACCTTCGAATAATACCCCACATCTTTCATGCCCTTTCTGATGGCAAATCAAAATTTTTAGTTCTATCCTCTGATACTGATGTTGCAGTTCTACTACTACAGTTCTGTGCGAAGATGAAAGAACACGGTATGAGTGAATTGTACCTCCGTAGATCAACTACGAATGTAATCCCAATGCACATTCTTGCAGAGCGTTTAGGCCACTCTATCTGTGCCACATTACTTTCTAATCATGTACTCACTGGATGTGGCGGTACGAGTAAGATTGGAACGAAAACAGCAGCGATGAAAGCAAACCCTGATTTGTATTTGCAGCACTTTGGCCAATCATTTCTTCCATCGAGTGAGAGCTTTGCAGAAACTGAAGAGTTGCTAGTTAATGTCCTAAAGCCAGGCAGCAACTGCAAGACATTCGACGATTTGAGGTATTTCTTATACAAACATAGCTTAATGCAAGCTGTTACTGATTTGCCTCCTACGTCAAAATTACTGCAAGGTCATTTGTTGCGAGTTTTCTATGTTGTGTACACCAGCTCTTCTATTTTGAATCCAGAGCGACAAATATTAGATCCCCTAGAGTACGGATGGTACGATGACTGTGGCATCCTCATGCCAACACAGTTAGTTGAAAATGTTCCCGCTTCTATAATCACTATTTGGGGATGCAAAACCACCTGTAATACATTGAAATGCACCTGCAAACGATCTGGTAATTTATGCTGTAGCGCTTGATTTCACACATAAAATGTGATCTCTGCATAAACAAGTAAACCATATTATTCTCATAAAAACTACCAAAATGATTGTAGTACACAAAACGTTTATGTTTTTCTATGTTCATTTTTTTTTGTCTTCACATGTTTCCAAATGTACAGAACTTTCTTATACTAACCCTGATTTTAAAAAAATGGCTTTTTTTCTACAAACTCCTGTATATTTCTGGACAACCGCTTACTCTATAAATGTTTGCTATTCAAAAAACTAGTGTTTGGACTTGTCAACAAATTTTGTCTGAAGTGATTTTGCAGTAAGTGTAATAATTTCGGAGATACGGCTTATTGAATGCAAGCATGATAGGCAGTGACGGCCATTTTCCAAGATGGCGGCCTACAGAAGTTATGCCCAGGATGCCAGATGTCTACTTCATATTTTTGAATATGTTTGAGGGCACTCTAATGATATCTGAAGAGAATCTTCGTCAAGCATGACTTTCCTACAGGGGTATTGCCAGCAACTGGACTAACGCTACGAAACAACAAGTTTGGAAACAAAAAACAGGATTTCCTGTTTTCTGATGTTTTCATATGTATTACAAAAATAAACATATTTGCAATGCAAATTGTAAACTTAAAAAGTGAATTGGACCTCCTACGTTCTCTTCTAAAATATCTTGTGTAATATGAAATTAACCAATCAAATAGTTTGTTAAAATTCTAGGTCGATCACTTTGGTTTTGGTTTATATCATAAGAGCCTATCATTACATAAGGACTAAAAGGTAAATTTCAAGCTTACATTCTGTGGTTTGAATAATTTAAAATACTGCACTTTATTTCTACTTTTTAAATATATATATATATATATATCATTTAAGTCACTGATTTAAAAAGAACTCCCTGGATTTAATTCACCATTTAAATCATGATTTAATTCACTTTGATTTAAATCGATCAACCTTGTCTGTCTGTAAGTCAACATGGATTTATTTCTGGGAGATCAACATCGACTAATTTGGTTTGCTATACACAATATGTATCCGATGCTCTAAATTCTGGTAAAACCGCTTGATCGTTGTGAATATGAAAACCTATAACAGTGAAACCCTTTCAACAATGAACAAAAAAAGAAAGTTAAAAATCGTTATTGATCGAACTCTTTAATTGGTTATGAACTTTCTTCCATGAAAGTTAGAACTCTCTAGGTTTGAATCTGTAGGAGCAGCATTGAAATTTCGTGCAACGATAAAAATACATTAGACATATACGGAGGAAGTGCTGCCATATTTCGTTGGAGAAGGTTGCTTTACATTACCCTTAAACATTAGGTGTTAGGGCGGCTAGGTTTACAATGTTTCTTTCCTAACTGGAAAGCTTCATAGTGCAGCGAGCAATAGTATTTAGTCATAAAAACGAGAACATACACGATATACAAATGCTGCAACAGCAATTAATGATTACTATGGATCAGGTACAAATTTTGTCAAAGTTTAATACATAAGACATTAGGTTGAACAGTATAATGTAGATTCAGAAGAATACTCTGATGTTGTGAAACAGAATACTAAGGAAATGCAAACATCATTAACTTTGGCTTCATGCAAGTACGAAGCTGTTCGAATCCGTCCGATGATTAAACACGTAGGATCTATTACGTGTATATGTACAAACTAGTAAAGAAAGCCAGACGGTTCTTAAACTTCAGAATAAAGCCATACAAACAGGAATAGGAGTGTTTACTGTAGGCACTAATTATATAGCTTTAGTTGATGAGACGAATGGGAACCTAAACAAGAACACGTTAAATGTTTTTCAAGAGAAGCAAATAACAGTGAAGCAGAAGAACAAACAGGGAAACAAAAACAAAATATCTGAAAGAGCATTACTTAAGAAAGGGAACTGAACATTCACACGAAGATAAAATTTTAACGGATGAAGATATAAGTGGAAAGGTAGAATAGTTTCTTACGAGCTCAGACCAAGATAAATAACTCTGAAAGACAATTTGTAAAAACACTTCATTTTAATTCAACACTCTGCTATAATAATTAATTCATCTCTTGCGTTAAATTGATTTATTTATAAAGAAAAGGGAAGAAAATGAAGTGAACAGAATGTTAGTTTAGGATGTGATGCAATAAGGAAAGACAAAGACTGGAAACATTGTTCCTAGAATAAATATAGAAATCTTACTCAACAAACGGAGGGAGAGTGAGTGCAGTAACTGAGAAGAACTAGGTTAAGTTGAATGGAGATTCGGTTTTATTCTGTTGTTTATATTGTAACGGTGTGTTAAATGTCGGAAAGTGATATTTGATTATAAAATAGTAATCGTCATAGTTTTTATTAATAAAAATCTATGTTAAGCATCAAATTGGAATAATTGCGACCAATCATATTGTAGATTTGGTTCGATTGAAGGGGAAATCTTACTCAACAAGCGGAGGGAGAGTGAATGCAGTATCTGAGAAGAACTAGGTTAAGTTGAATGGAGATTCGGTTTTATTCTGTTGTTTATATTGTAGCGGTGTGTTAAATGTCGGAAAGTGCTGTTGGATTATAAAATAGTAATCGTCATAGTTATTATTAAGCAACATATTGCAATAATTGCGGGGATCATGTTGTAGATTTGGTTTGATTGAATAACATTATTATTCTTGTTTATTTATCATAAGAGTACAGTATGTCATATAAGCCTTGTAGGTAACATAAGTTACCTGTGGAATACGGCAAGACTATTGTTTGGATGTATATTATACGAAATCAAGATGAATGTCTCATATTTGTCTTACAAATCATTTTGGATCCTTGTAGTTAAAGAGGTACTCCAGCCGATATCACTATAGATGCAATTTATATAAGAGTCTGTATTTGGAATTAATATGTCTTTTGGAATCCGATTACTTCCATCACGTAAGACTTTCAAAGTATTGGCCGATGTTGAGGGACCGTTAACTGTAGAAACTTCAGCTGTACATTGGAACGTAAACACGGTTTTATGATTGAATAGCGAGATTGAGGAAGGCTCTTTCTATTCTTGGTCGTTCGAAATGGCGTAAATCCAACCTAATCTGGGGTTGGAACAATTCTAAATAGAACATGGTTTAACGCACGAGAAGTCAGTAGTATAAATTTAAACATACCTAGATATCTGCCCTCGTAAACGTTGTAATCGTTTATTCAGATGCGAAGTTTTTCTGTAACAATCTGTTACCTTCTTCTGGCAGTTTAGCACAGGTTAACTGAATATATAATAATGTGTGTTTTAGTTGTAAATCACACTGTTTACATGTGTAGACGACTACAACATTTACGCGGGCAGATATTTAGGCAAGTTTATTTTTGTCTTTGTTTTAGTTACAACATTGTATTTTTATTAAAGTGTTAATTAAACTGTGAGATACGTTTCTCATTGAGAGCATTTTTTCTTGTAGGGTTGTCAAAATGTAACAACAGATCCTTCAGTGCGTCACACATTTTTAGCAAAAAAAGCTATAGATGTGCGTCGTCGACAAAGTTTTGGCTCAAAAACAATCCTAAAGTAAGTACCTTATTCAAGATTTAATTTTGCATGCCTTTAATAACATGTAGCAATAAAAATGTTAGATGTCATACTAATTTGTTTTTAAATAGCTCTTTCAACTTTGTACAGCTTGAAAGATGAAGGATCGAAAGTTTGAAAGCT
>JAGDQP010019330.1:21818-35036 GCA_022664845.1 Lepisma saccharinum
CCCCCCCCCCCCCCCCCCCCCCCGTCCACTCCTTTTTTTACTAAACTTAATTGCTAAATTTGAAATGAAGGCTTCATATTAAAAATTCAAATAGGATGAGCATGCCCATGATTACTAATGTTCCCAAAACAATTTGTAATAACTTTTCTGACAATGGTGAACGTGAAGAGTGGTCATCATCATTCAACAAATTTACTTTATTGTTTTTGGTATATAACTAACTAACTAACTCTATCGCTTATGGAACTCGCAAAAGTAACAAACGTTTGCCATTGGATTCTATCCTGGGCAATATGAAGCCAGTTTTCATCACGAACACCTACTTCTCGAAGATCTCTTCTAATATTGTCCTCCCAACGACGTCTCGGTCTTCCTAATGGCCTATTTCCATCCGGCCTTCCAACCAGGATAGAGTACAATCTTCATTTTTTTCCCATCCGAGCTACATGGCCTGCCCACCTTAGTCGTCGCGATTTCATTATTTTTACAACATCTGGTGAATCGTACAGTCCGTGCAGTTCTTCATTATGCAGTCTCCTCCACTCTCCAGTCATCTCGTCGCGTTTTGGCCCGTATATCTTTCTCATAACCTTATTTTCAAATACACGTAATTTATGTTCATCTGCTAGGGTTGTACTCCAATTTTCGCAACCGTAAAGTATTACCGGCAGAATAACCGTTCTGTATATTTTTAATTTCAATTTCCTTGATATTAATCGCAATGTTAGAAGTTTTTGGACTGAATAGAAACATGCGTTGCCCGATACTAAGCGGCTTTTTATTTCCGTGACCTCATTTTTGCTTGTTACGTTACTTACGTATGCTCCAAAGTATTTGAATTTGTTTATTTTCTGTATGACCTCATCCCTAATTCTTATGTTTTTATTTCCTTCATTCCCTGTGTTTCGGCTTGTTATCATGTATTTTGTTTTATCTATGTTTACCTGTAGACCTATCTCATCGCACGTTTCTACTAAGGCATCGGTGTTGCTTTGTATTGCATCTATATCGTCCCCTATTAAATCTACATCATCCGCGTATACAAACATTTGATTCAAACCATTCAATGATAGTCCCTTTTTGTCCCCTTTAATTTTTAAAATCGCATATTCTAACGCAAAGTTAAACAGTAGTGGTGATAAGGCATCGCCTTGCTTCAATCCGGTGCGAATCTTGAAACTTCTGACATATTATTACCTATCCGTACTCTGCTTATGGGGTCGTTGAGACACATCTTCACTAGCTGAAGCAGTTTTTTCGGAATTCCAAATTGTATCAGGATACTGTATAACTTATCCCTTTTGATAGAATCATATGCTTTCTTAAAATCAATGAATAGCTGATGAATCGTCTCATTGTATTTCCATTGCGTCTCCAAAATTTTCTCAAGGCAAACATCTGATCCAACGTGGATCTATTTCTTCTAAATCCACATTGGTGATCTCCAATTATTTCATCTACGTGTACACTTAGGCGTGTTAACAGAATATTACTTAATACCTTGTAACAGGTTGGAAGTAACGAGATTTTGGTCTATATAAATATATTTTTATTTCTTTTCGTTTTAAATTTTTGTAGGTTTAGTTGGTTTGAAGAAGGTATTTATTATCTTATGTTAGTATTAGATGTTTAAGATTTTTGTGTTGCGATAATTTAGAATTCGAATTTGAATTTATTTTAAAGCCTTTAGGGAACTTTTGCATAGGCAGGATGGTGAATGATGGGAGAATTGTGGAATGACAAAAGTGGGAGGAAACGGCAGAACCCCGACAAAACCCACGCACATGTTGTTTGTCCACCACAAAGCTCGTAATAATTTAGAGTTAGTGTACAAGTGGACTTTTTGTGTGCTTGTGTGTATTTTCTCTGAAGTTTACTGTTAGAGGTAGATTATTGTTTACAACAGATAAAATAATACCTGCGCAAAGCAAATACGTTTTTATTTAAAAACTAAAAAAGTGTAACCGTTTCGCCAACTGCCTAAAACTTGGCTTCAATAGACACACTAAATCACACCTTCCAGTGAGACAGGTATCTGATTGTGGTTCCTGATTGGTCCCCTGCCAGTTAATCCCGTACCGACTACACAAAGTGAACTTTATAATTAACAACAATCACTCATTCCCTCTCACTCCCTGTTCCTACTACATCTAAGCATACAATACCAAAAGTAGCTTTGTCCTGTACAAATTAATTTATAAGTGATATAATTCGATCCTCGTCTCTGATTGGCTGTGGCCGATCAGACAGTACGATTATGGCCGTCGACTTGGAAAAGCTACACTGAACAGTCTGCTCCTCGTAAATTCCACATACGAAGTAAATAATTATGTAGCCCAGTATTAGAAGTTTATAAATATAAAAAGCAGCCTCGTCTAATGAAATATATAAAAATTTGGGAGCTGCCTTCTTCAAGATTCATCAAAGTGAAAGCTGAGAATTAATATTTTTGCAGGCTGTCGTTTCACCATCCATATTGGTTGAATGTAGAACCGAAGACGTGAAGCTTTTGGTGGTTCATCAGTGTGTGAGGTGATTTTGTGTTATATGTGATGTGCAGTGGTTCTTTTCTTCCGTTTTTCTAAAATAAATATAATCATCTGTGGCTCTAAAGCCCCTTTTCTTCAGTGCGTATGAAAGTGATCAGCGTACCTTCATCATGTCAGTGGTTTGTTTTTCTAGTGGAAACAGGAGTGAAATGGATATGTTCGCTTAATTTTGCAGGCATCGGGGGTCGATTTACAATCAGGTATATATGATTAATGTCTTAAATTTCTTATTCTTTCTCTGAAACCCAAGTTTGATTCACATATGTTTAGATAGCGAAATAAAGCACGTAACATTGGTTCGAAAGTGTTGAATATTTTATTTTGCAATGCACTATAGTTGATGATACTTTTCAAATGCACGTTCTTTCTCCACTCAGCATTTTGTTTGTTCATTTCGGAAATTAGTGGTTTATATTGCACGAAATCTCTACAGTATGTCCATTTTGTTAAACGAAAAATTTAAACGATTCGCAATGTTTTATTTCGATTACAAGCAAAGTTCAAAACTCCTTCCTTGCGTTCGCAAACCGTAAGCCAGTTCGCACATAGAAATTCTTTCCGTAAATTTATTCCTCACACGACTATAGTATATCTTGACTGTATTATCAAATTGGAGGTTAGGTTAAGTTCAAAAACGGAAAATACTTACGGAATATTCGACAACGAATTTGAAAAATCAAAGTTAAATATCTGCCCAGTAATTATATTTGTAATTAATATTTTAGTAGAAATAAATGTTATGCTTCGGTGATAGTGGAATTTTTACTTAACTGGGCTAAAGTGTAGAATGTCTACCATATTTGGAAATTGAAATTAACCTAATCTTTTTGAAAATATAAGTGTGTGAAACGTTTCTGCTCATAGGCAGAACGTTTCTGTAAACAACTAATTTACCATCTGTTATGTGAAATTAACAGCATCTTTAAAAACACGTTTTGATGTGCTAAAGATTCTCTTCAGAAACTTTTTTTACCCCTGCGAAATTCAGCAATCAGTCTTTTGCATTCCGTCTGTTATTCTTTAGCAAGAATAAATTATATTTTACCAGATATTCCTTGTGTCAAGGGTTTTATGAAGAAGTAGGTAGTTTACCATATCTGTGGTATTACTGTAAAGGTTCCCAACCTTTCGCTATATCAGTCCGCGAAGTGTTATTTCAAGTGTATGTGAGAAAGTAACTTCAAATAAAGTTAAGGTTTGATATTTTGATTCGATGCTTCAGCAAACATTAGGGAATAGTCAAATCAGTTGAGCTTATCTAAATTTCGTGATTAATGTTAACTAGTGCGCGGCTGAGTTGAACCTTGTATATTTTAGGGGCCTAGTTGCGTTAGGTCACTAAAATAGCGTTTTGCTTTCCTGCCTCCGTCTTCCCCCCACACCCCTTTTGGGGGCCTTTTCCTTCGTGTTCTAGCTTTCTGCTAACTTTCTGTGTTTTAGCACTTCTTTTCAGGCTTCTTCCATTCATGCTTCGTGGTTCTACACTAGTGCGTGTTCTGTTTTCGATGGTCCTAGGCTGAAGCAAGGCACTGATGGGTAGGTACCCTCCTTGTCTTAAGGTCCGATTGCGTTTCTCTTTATTTGTTTTGTGGCGTAATGTAGGCTTGTCTCCCAGGTAGGTTTTACCAGATTATGTTTAGCTGGGTAAGCTCCCTTTCGGCAACAAAGCGCTACTGGCCCTCTTGTTTGCTTTTGTGTCTACCTACATTTCTGGAGAAAGTCCGGTACTTTACATGTGTGCAGACCGTTTTTACAGGACGTCTGCTCCTGTGATTTTCTCCGGATGTGTGGTCACGTTGCATCGCATTTTTGTGAAGACTGACAAAAACTGCGATTTCTTAGGATCATGGTCTGGTCGCATTTGGGAGCCACATGTGACATAGGGCATTGTGATCCATGCTGATCTTTTGATGTTTAGTGTGTGGTAGCCTAGTCTAGCATGTGCATGCTTCTGCTTCGATTTTTGTTTTGCACTGTGGGAAGCATGGCATGAAGTAAGTCCATGTAACTGCTTGTTGGCTTCGTTGTCTGTGGTGTGTGTAGGGAGATGTCGAGAGCATGCGCGTTGATTGTTTCCGTGTTTTTTTTTTACTATTCTCTAGAACCTAACCTATGGGAATTGTGGCATTTTTTTTCTCTCTCTCTTTTAAAGACACCTACCTACTTACTAGATTCAGTGATCTAGTTTTATAGCAAGGTTTTCTCAGTAAAGTGAACAGACTTAGAGAGAGAATTTTGAGAGATTAACCTTCACGTATCTGATGATAGTTAACCAATCCCCTGCCATTTATGTATTGATGTATATACATTGATATTTTGTGTTGGTAAATATATCCCAGTGTTGATTTATTTCTGTGTTTTTGTGATACATTGATGTCAGGCGATAGAATGGCTTACGGTGAGCGCGGTAACAGGTGTAATTAAGCTGCTGTGACTGTTACAACGGAACAGGTCGTACGCTGCAGTAAATGTACCCGTAAGTTCCATCGCGGTTTGTGTACAGAAGTCACGTAGCGAACGATCCCGTTTGACTGAAACTGGCCTTGACTGGCAATGCAAGGAATGTCAGGACAAGGAATCTGATATACCGGTAGGTGGAGAACCAGTCAACATTGATGATCCTTCAAAGGAAAGTGTTGTTGGGGCATCCCTGCCTAAGAATGATCTTGAAAAACTTTTCCAGGTATATGGCATTTCAATCCAAATTAGTAACTTGAAAGTCGGCTTGGAGGAGAAACTCTCTTTATCTGAAGATAAACTGATAAGGAGGATTTCTGCAACTGAAGTTGGTATCAAATGCAGAATAGGTTATTTTACTACTGGGGTTGCCTCGACGAAGTCAACCCTGTAATTTGAAATTCTGATTTCAGGGAAAGTATTGAGGCTAGTGTAGGGAAGTTGACTTCCGACTTTTCATCGATGAAAGCTAAAGTAAATGAGATCACTTCTAGTATAGAATATTCGAAAAACGCATTGAAGAAGTTGTGGATTCAGTCCAGAAGACTGAGTTCAGGCTGAACACGCAACTTGAGGAGACTTCTTCCATGTGCGAGATCAGGTCTCGAGAACTTGTTTCTGAGATCAAGTCCCTCAGGGATGAGGTGCTATAGCTCAGGAGCGAATTGTCGGGAACTCAGGTCCCCTCTTCGCCTGGTGAACCTAGGAAACCTCAGGTCCAACAAACTGATAAAGACTTTACCATACCTTGGTAGAAGGTAATCTCTTGTGGTGTCAGTGGTGGCACTATTATGACTACTTCGTTGGTTACCACCGTGAGTACTACTCGCGAGTAACAACTACAAATAGTGATACTTGGACTTCTGGTATGACTGGGGGACGACCGTATCCGTTTGGGTTTGCGACTCTTACCAGCATTGGAGGTACTTCTACTTAGGTGCGGTCTATCAGAGACCCCAAATGACTCATTCCTTCTTTCCATCTCGGATACAAACAGGTAGTAACGTTACTCAATTTATGGGTCGTGAACCTTTGAGGTTGAGTGCGGTTAGTTGTCCAGGTACCCACTGAAATGAAAGGTGCCGAGCCAAATGGTGTTGGAATGACAAAGCCTCTCAAGCTTGGAGACTTAGTTCACTTTCTCAGGTCAGGTACTGAGTCAGGTTCCTCAAGAGTTCCTAAAAGATTTGGAACAGAACTTTGAACTTATGAGGATATCTGATGCAGACCGGTTACTCGTGGGATCTAGGCGTCTGACTGGTAGAGCGTTAGCCTGGTACACTAAAATCAAATCACAAATACACACTTACAGTGATTTTGTAAAACACTTCCTTGGTCAGTTCATTGACGAACGGCTAAAGAGAATGAAACTTCGACGTTTGCAAAGTGTTAAATTTGTGAACAGGGAATACAAATCAATCGTAGAATTTGCTTGGAGTGTGGCAAAGACCTCAAATCCTTACTTGTATTATCATCAATTACTTCTACCATTAGCACATTTTTTTTTCAATCAGCAATATAATTTTCGTTTTAATCCTTTCCTATCGTAGGACAAATCTGAAACTCTCTCGCTACCAAAGAATATCCATAATGAGTCTTTTTTCATTGAATAGGATTACATATATGGTCAGCACGTTTATAGGAAAAGTATGTCAACCTACTATCTCCTCTACTTGTTCATATTCTATTTGTAAAAGATCATTCATTTGGACAAAAGATCGATACCAAAAGAGGAAAACAAAAGCTCCCTCAAACTTAAACGCTGAATAGCACTTGTCACCAAGTCAGTGGCGTTTCCACTTGCAGTCCTTCTCCCTCTCCCTTCCCCCATTTCTATGACAGTTACTTAGAAAGAACCCCTCCAAATGCATCCGCCCCACCTTCACAACAACAACCACCACCCGACCTTGGGCAAACAGCTTCTTTTCAATAAGAGTTACACGAAAACTTGAATTCCTACACATAAGAATTAAAGATGTCATTTCAACACACAGGGACTTTTGGGCTCTTTCGACGAGTTTAAATTTATATTATCGAAATTAAACTTTCACGTCATAAGTCTGAATGAGTCATAGCTGAAACCGTACATTTCTGACAATCTCGTTGAATTAGAAAACTACGATGTTATCAGACGTGATCGCGGTAAACAATCTAGAGGTGGTGTTTGTATGTATATTCAGAAATCTTTACGGTGGAAAATCATTGAATTCCCAAGTGATAATGAAAATAACATTGAACTGCTAATTATAGAAATTTCAATACAGCAAATTAAAATAGGAGTAATAAGTGCATACAAACCTTCTAATATTAGCTTTACACAGCTTAATTATTTAGAAGAAGTAATGCTCTGGAAAAACATGGAGAGAGAATATGGGTTAGATGATTCGTTGTGAACGATGCCACAGAAAGGCCTGATGATAGAGTGTAAGAGACCGAGAAACCCAAGACAATTGTTAGCAAAGTTATCCTTTACAAGGGCAAGTCAGGTCACTAAAAGAAAAATCTAACTTAAAACTACCACCAGTCGAAACCGAATTACACTAAAAACAAGAAGAGAACGGTAGAAAACAGTTAAGACTACCCTACAGAGAAACAAAGCACATAACCTACTAGGACTAAAATCACCACACGAACTTCAGAAGACAGAAAAAAACATTTACTATGAGACAAACAAACATGTCACTTTCCACCTGAGACAAAATCTTAAAAACGACCCAACCGAAACCTATGTGGTGAAGACATTGAAAAACAAATGTTAGTCTTAGTAAATATATGAACAATAATTATTTTATTAATATATATTATATGCATTACTTCACTACTTTGGATCCATTATTTGGATTATATTTTTACTCTGGCCGCAAGTGAATCCAGCCTAAATACCTCCCTGAACTGCTGAACCAATTCCATGGTGTCCAGTTCACTTGGTCCATTTCAAACAAAAATGCTACATTCCTTGACGTGGGCATCACTCGGGAAATGACACCGTTACCACTTCCGTGTACATAAAACCTAACAATCATATGCAAGTTCCATCCTTACCGCACCAAGAAAGCGATTTCTTTCTCCCTTGCCCTTAGGGACCAACGCCTGAATTCCATTACTTCCGCAACCGAAACCTACAACCAAAGCTATAGAGTAAACTGAAGCTACCTACAACCTCGTAACCAAAAATTCCGAGGTGCAGCCTTGAAAACACAACCTATTCACACTTTCAACACCAATCCGAATTCACCGGCGTTAATCACCCAATTTCATCCTTAACTAGCCAAGATCAAACAAATTCCGCATTCCCACTCTCATATACCCCAATCTAATATGGATACCAGATCAGTGTTCTCCATCAAGCCGAGATTAGTTTTTTAGTACAATCCCAATCATCCCGGACAGAAACATCTTAGTCCGCACTAACCCTTCTTCCCAACTGAATTTCCGTGTCAATAATCACAGTCACCTTTCCGTCATCAATATACCCGATTCCCCAGTTTATACATACACGTAATTGCACAACACTGACTTCCGTGTAGCTGTAATCGATACCATATCCCCCTCCACAAACGCATCCAAACATCGTCTCTGGGAAGGAGCCTTCATTCGCCACTTGAGAGCAAAACTGAAACTTGGTCTAAACTTCCAGTAATCTTTTTTATCCTCCCTATGTCAACAGTTGTATTTTCCCTCCGCCCCTGACCATTCTCTTCCAGCATATTCGGTTTCTTTCCTTTTTTGATTTTGATTTCATTTTCATTTCTATGTCAGCTTTCTAAATATCCTGAACTGACTCCCGCTTTTTTGATTGACTCGGCAACATTCACTTTTCATTTCGTTTCCTATGCTGTATCCCACTTTCTCTGACCGCGTTTCCCACTTATTCTGACTGCTGTTCCTATTGAATCTCACTTGATTTGACTGCGTTTCCTATAATCAATCCTACGTTCATGACTATGTTTCCTTTACTGAGTTCTAGCTATTATTATTTGTTTCCAGCTCAATTTTCAGCACAAAATATCTTTGCGAAGACCCATCTTCCATCAGTACTTGCTCATGCGCAGAATGTTGCTTATTATTATTTTTATGTGGACGTCTGCCGTTTTATTTTTCTGTCTCTTCCATATCATTCATGTGCTCAGCGAACTTTTATTCATCTAGTAGAGATGGATTTAAAGCGAAATATATCGACTTAAAAGTGTTAATTGTAAAATTGTGCACGTAATCTTCTTCAAGAAATTACTAAGTACAATTCCTTTCCCCTATATTCAAATTTCAACTATTATATTGCCTCTCTAGTCTTTTCCTATATGTACTTTATATATACAGTGAAACGTAAGGCCCGGAGAAAGTGAAATTCATTGAGGCCCGTTCGCGAACACAATCGTGAGCTCACACTGCTACTTTTGACCACCTTTTTCCGTTATTACGATCCCCACCGAAAAACAGGTGCCGCACGGGGGTTACTTGCCAAAACTTCTCGTTCACTCGCCGTAACCTATACATGAGAATGGTTATTCAGATTGTGGAGAGTCATGTTTATCACCCATTACAGTCATGTGCACAAGAACCCTGAGACGGCATTGCTATTACGCCGCCGACCACCATCGATGTGCTAAACTGATTAATCTTAACAAGCGATTATTCACTTGTGTCGGCGAACTGCAAGGATCCACCGGCAGGTGGGGCCCGGTGCGGGGAGACCGCTAGTCCTCTTACACCGCCACTATAAGCATATAGACGTATATACATATAATTGTGCATACATGTATACGTTTAGCAGAAGCGTGCTCACAGGATAGGAGAGAAAATGGACAGAAGGGACTGGTGCGGGTCTTGTATTTGTATTTATTTTCATCATTTTATCATAAAAATGATGTTGGGCATGTCAAATTACAGATAGATATGAATAACAATATATAAAAGAAAACAATTACAAACTACAATTATAAATTAACGACTATTACACAAATTTACATAGTCGTCTATTTTGTAGAACACATTTTGAAGAAAAAGAGATTTGAGCATTTTTTGGAACATTTGAATATTATTTTCTTGTTTTATTTTGATGGGTAGCATATTATATGAATGCTTTCCAGCATAATCTACACCTTTTTGGTATAATGTAGTATTATGATTATTTGTATGGAAATCATTTTTTTTTAGAGTTTCCCCAAAAGATTACTCCATATCGTATCAGTGAATGGAATGAGGCATAATAGAGTGATTTTGCTGTTTCTTCATTTACTTTTTGCCTTATAGATCTTGTGGCATAACATAGTTTGCTTAATTTAAGTACTAAACATTTTATATGTTCTTCCCAGTTCATGTGCTTGTCCAGTGTTAGTTCCAAAAATACTCTACTATTCACAAAACTTATGCTTTTGTTATGAAACGACAGTGTAAGCTGTGGTGTAATATTTATGTTGATCTGAAATATCAACGCATGCGTTTTATCAGCATTTAATATTAAGCCATTTCTTTTAAACCATAATGATAGATCTTCTAATGCCATTTTACTATTACTATAAAGCGAGTCTTCATCTTTACCACATATTAATACAGACGTATCATCTGCAAATAATGTTATATTGGTTGCGTTTATATTTAAAGGAAGATCATTAATATATATAAATAACAAGGGACCCAGTACAGACCCTTGAGGAACTCCATATTTAATTTCTTTTTTTCATCTGATAAGTTGAACCAATTGTATGCTATTCCCCTTATTCCATAATTATGCATTTTCTTAAGCAAGATATTGTGTTGTACTACATCAAAAGCCTTCGGTAAGTCAAGGAATAAGCCTAGACAAAGAAATTTGTTATCCAAAAGCTCTAAATTTTTTCCAGTAAATTGGCATATTGCTGTTTCGGTAGATTTCCCTTTTAGAAAGCCATGTTGAGCATTAGAAATAATGTTATAAGTATCAAAGAAGTTAACAACCCTTTTATACATTATTTTTTTCTAATATTTTATTGACTACAGTTAACAGTGATATAGGTCTGTAATTTTTAATGTTTTCACGTGATCCTTTCTTATGTATTGGTTCCAGTTTAGCAATTTTTAACTTCTCTGGAAAATTACCACTTTCGAGAGATCTGTTGGCAAAGTAACATAATGGATCTATAATATTTTCTCAACATTTCTTGAATAAATTATTTGATATGTTATCTATACTTGAGGAATTAGAAGGTTTTAATTCTCTTACATATCGTAAAGTTCCTTTAGGAACACCCTGTTGTTTGTGGAAATATAGGTACAAAGATACACGGGGTATGAGTTTTGTCCATCACCAGTTTTATTATAAAATAATATAAGTTCTTTAGATTAATAAAAAGAGTCTCCCGTACCAAAGTAATTATACAAAATGAAAAGTTATAATATAACTTTTCTGGCTTCTTCTTCTTGGGTGTAGGCCTCGCAGAAGAGAGAAGGATTTGGTATAGCACCAGTCCGCAGCAACTGAGTGCAGGAAGGAAGGTACCAGTCCGACAGCAACTGAGTACCGGATTTTGTGTCAGTCCGCAGCAACTGAACACAGGTTCAATTAGGCAGCCCACCTGTCCAACAGCAACAGAGTGAGCAGGATAGGAAACCCTCCAGTCCGACAGCAACTGAGAGAGCGGTTTTAGGAAGCACACCAGTCCAACAGCAACTGAGTGTACAGGTCTTAAGGATAGTACCAGTCCAAGGCAACTGAATACTAGGAAAGAGGAGAGCAGTGATCACCCAGGGAAGTGATGCTTTATATTGGTGTGTCGGTCTTTTATACACCTAAATTTGCTGAGTCTGCTGACTCTGCTGACTCCTCCTTCGTATCGTTGGTAGCTCCATCGGTGGCTTCTTGATGAAACTCCATTTGTCGTCTGCGCTATTTACGTTTCCTCTTGATTGTTTGTGTTGTAACACTTGTATCACACACGTAGTACAAACTACTATCTTGTTTATATTTTGATTATGAGCGACACGTGCTGAGCACGTGGAGCGGCACTTGGAACGTTACAATATTTTGCAATTCTATCTTTGTTACAGGTTGAAGAAAAATTGTTTTATCGCATTGACTTATCTTAATTTTATCAATTTCACGTGTTAGTAAGTTAGGAGACTTAATATGATCAGAGATTACATTTAAAAAATAATCATTAAATGTTTTTGCATTGTCAATTGGCTTTACTATCTGATGACCTTCATGATTTAAGGTAATCGTATTAAACGTACTTTTCGTAAGATTCAATTCATTTTTAACAATATTCCACATCTCTTTGGTTTTATTTTTTGAATTTTCTGATTGTAATAACTTCGTCTAGAATTTTTCAGTAATTTCTTATATAGTTTTTTTATGCTCTTTATATCTCCACTCAGCTTGCTGTGATCCCTGTCTTTTCTTTATTTTATTCAGAAGTATACATTGAGTTTGTGCTTTCTTAACTTCTGATGTAATCCATGCTGACCTTCTCTTTTTTAAAATTTGAAATCTCTTTGTCGGAAAGCCCTTTCGAAATTATAGCAAATAGTATCTAATAAAACATCATATATATTGTTTACATTTTCATTTATATAGATATCATCCCAAGTCTCTTTTTCTTAGATGGTAGTTGAAATAATTAACATTTTCATTACTTAAGTCCCGCACAATTTTAATAATTATTTGCTCTACACCTTTCGGAGAAATATTAATATTACCCAGAGTAACTAGTTGGGCTTCGTGGTCAGAAAACCCTGTATTTATAACTAGAGATTGAAAAGATAAGAGATCAGTGTTAATTAATATTTGATCGATTGTTGAGCTGGAGTTTTTAGTGATTCTAGTAGGCATAAATATGGTTGGTTTTAGATTGTATGTTTTGAATAAAATATTTGACTCTGAGTTTACTGCTTGTGTTTTGAAATTAATATTTAGGACCCCCACTACAACAGGTGTGTATTTAGTACTATTATAGTGTTCTAAAATATGATCTAATTGTCTTAGAAATATATATATGGTGCTATCCGGGGTTCGATAGATACATATTATAACTAAGTTTACATCTGGAATTTCTAAAATACAACTTTCAAAATGTTTTTCTTCATTTAAATGGGCAAACTTTAGTACTTCTCTTGTTTTGATACCTGATCTAATAAATATGCAAGACCCTCCTTTTCTCATTACGGATCTGCAGTAGTATGTTTTACACTCAAAGTTAGATATAGTTATAAAATTCATATTTTCTTCACTTGCCCA
>JAGDQP010019331.1:709-12033 GCA_022664845.1 Lepisma saccharinum
CTGTAACATTTTAACAAACACGATTTAACGAACATGTACTCACTGGTGCAACTAGAAACGGAAGGAAATGAATGAACTGTACCCGATTTGCGATGAAAGTACTGCAGCGAATTACCGTTGAGAGTATCAACTTTGGATCACAAATGAATTTTTAGTGGTTCTATTAAAATGAAACTTCTAGTCTTTCTGTTCGTTCATTATTACATGATCAAACATGATTAGCGCAATACGATGTCGTTTTGAGCTCGAAATCAATCAGTTTCAAAATACTTCATTGATTAACGTTAGTTATAAAAAAGCATTGTACGACAATATTTCATTTTATTGTAGGGCATTGTTAGGGGCAAAATTGTTAATCACTCAGCGACGATTCTTTCAATTTGTCTACAACTTACAAGGATTATATGAAATTATCGAATTTCTGGGGAACGTAAGTAAAAAAGCAATCTTAAAGCTGTAGTTTGTTATTTGTGCTTTTAAGCCAATAAAGTAAAAATTCCGTTTTGTTTCCCAAATGCAATCCATTTCTAGTAGACTAGAACACTTGTACCACATAATTCATGAAATATCTTTGCAAATAACACTAATGATATGGCTAATAGTTGAGCATGAAGTTTGGCAT
Source organism: Lepisma saccharinum (assembly GCA_022664845.1). Taxonomy (NCBI): domain Eukaryota; kingdom Metazoa; phylum Arthropoda; class Insecta; order Zygentoma; family Lepismatidae; genus Lepisma; species Lepisma saccharinum. Next base: position 1,332 of record JAGDQP010019331.1, read on the forward strand.
GATTTTTGCAACTAGATTAGATAGCATAGATACTTTTACAAGAATATTAGGTTATTATAAAGAACACAAGCTCTGTTAATAATGCTTGTTAATTCAAACAGTGAATGATCCAAACCAATTTAACTGTAACATTTTAACAAACACGATTTAACGAACATGTACTCACTGGTGCAACTAGAATCAGAAAGAAATGAATGAACTGTACCCGATTTGCGATAAAAGTACAGCAGCTAGTTACCGTTGAGAGTATCAACTTTGGATCACAAATGAATTTTCAGTGGTTCTATTAAAATGAAACTTCTAGTCTTTATGATAGTTATTTATTACATGATCAAACAAGATTAGCGCAATACGATGTCGTTTTGAGCTCGAAATCAATCAGTTTCTCAATACTTCATTGAATAACGTTAGTAATATAAACGCATTGTACAACAATATTTCATTTTATTGTAGGGCATTATTACGGGCAAAACTGTTATTCACCCAACAACGATTCTTTCAATTTGCCTACAACCTACAATTATTATATGAAATTATCGAGTTTCTGGGGAACGTAAGTAAAAAAGCCAACTTAATGCTGTAGTTTGTTATTTGTGCTTTTAACTTGTAATGTTGAAATGAGGTACAACATAATTCATGAAATATCTTTGCAAATAACTCGAATGATATGGCTGCTAGTTGAGGATGGTAGCTTGGCAATGTATTCTAGATTAGAACAGAAAGATACTGTTACAAGAATATCAGGTTATTATAAAGAGCACAAGCTCTGTTCCTAATGATTGTTAATTCAAACCGTGAATGATCCAAATCCAATTTAACTGTAGCATTTAACAAACACGATTAACAAACATGGTCTCACTGGTACAACTAAACTCGGAAGGAAATGAATGAACTGTACACGATTGGCGTTAAAAGTACTACAGCGAATTAGCGTTGAGAGCATCATGAACTTTGGACCACAAATTTATTTTCAGTGTTGCTAATAAAAAGAAACTTCTAGTCTTTAATTTAGTTAATGATTACATGATCAAAGAAGATTAGCGCAATGCGATGTCGTTTTGACCTCCAAAGCAATCAGTTTCTCAATATCTTATTGAATAACGTTAGTAATATAAAAGCATCGTAATAGAATATTCATTTTATTTTCGGGCATTGTTACGGGGAAAATTGTTAATCACATAGCAACAATTCTTTCAATTTGTCTACAAATTACAAGGATTATATAAAATTAAGGAATTTCTAGGGGAACGTAACTGAAAAAGCAATCTTAATGTTGTAGTTTGTTATTTGTGTTTGTAAGCTAATAATTTTGAAATTGCGTTTTGTTTACGAAATACAATGCATTTTTAGTAGAATAGAACTCTTAAACAACATATTTCATGAAATATCTTTGCAAATAACCCGAAAATATGGCTGCTAGTTGAGCATGGTAGTTTGGCAATGTATTCTAGATTAGAACGCGAAGATACTATTACAAGAATACCATGTTATTATAAAGAACACAAACTCTGTTCCTAATGCTTGTTAATTCAAACCGTGAATGATCCAAAGCCAATTTAACTGTAACATTTAGCAAACACGATTTAACAAACATGATCTCACTGGTACAACTAGACTCAGAAGGAAATGAATGAACTGCAAACGATTTGCGTTAAGAGTACTAAAACATATAATCCTTAAGAGCATCAAATTTGGATCACAGATGAATTTTCAGTAGTGCTATTAAAATGAAACTTCTAGTCTTTATGTTAGTTAATTATTACATGATCAAACAAGATTAGCGCGATACAATGTAATTTTGAGCTCCAAATCAATGTTTCTCAATACTTCATTGAATAACGTTACTAATATAAACGCATTGTAGTACAATATTCATATTATTGTAGGGCATTGTTGTGGGCAAAATTGTTAATCACCCAGCAACGATACTTTCAATTTGTCTACAATTTAAGATGATTATATGAAATTATCGAATTTCTGTCGAACGTAAGTAAAAAAGCAATCTTAATGCTGTAATTTGTGCTTTTAAATTAATAATTTTGAAATTATGTTTGGTTTACCAAATACAATGCATTCTTAGTAGAAAGAACTCTTGTACAACATAATTGATGAAATATCTTTGCAAATAACTTGAATGGTATTTCTACTAGTTGACCATTGCAGTTTGGCAATGTATTCTAGATTAGAACACAAATATACTATTACAAGCATATCAGATTATTATAAAGAACACAAGCTTTGCTACTACTAGAGTCGGAAGGAAATGAATGAACTGTAAACGATATGCGTTAAAAGTACTACAGCGAATTAAAGTTGATAGCATTAACTTTGGAGACAAATGGATGTTCACTGGTGCTATTAAAATGAAACTTCTAGTGTTTATGTTATTTAATTATTATATCATCTGACAGGACAAGTGCAATACGATGTCGTTTCGAGCTCGAAATCAATCAGTTTCTCAATACTTCATTGAATAGGATTAGTAATATGAACGCATTGTACAACAATATTCATTTTATTGTAGGGCATTGCTGCTGGCAAAATTGCTAATCACCCAGCAAAAATAATTACAATTTGTCTACAACTTACAAGAATTATATGAAATTATCGAATTTCTATATAACGTAAGTAAAAAAGCAATCTTAATGCTCTAATTTGTGCTTCTAAATTAATAACTTGAAATTGCTTTTGTTTTCCAAATACAATGCCTTTTTAGTGGAATATAACTCTGGTACAACATAATTCGTGAAATATCTTTGCAAATAACTCGAATGATATGTCTACTAGTTTACCATGGTAGTTTTTTCAATGTATTCCAGATTAGAACACAAACATACTATTAACAGAATATCATGTTATTATAAAGAACACAGCTCTGTTCCTAAGTCTTGTCAATTCAAACAGCGAATGATCCAAAGTCAGTTTAACTCTAACTTTCAACCAAACATGCTTTAACAAACATGATCTCACTGGTACAACTAGAGTCGAAAGGAAATGAATGAACTGTAAACAATTTGCGTTAAAAATACTACAGGTAATTGCCTTTGAGAGCATCAACTTTGGATCACAAATGATTTTTCAGTGTTGATATTACATTGAAATTTCTAGTCTTTATGTTAGTTACTTATTACATGATCAAGCAAGATTATCGCAATGCGATGTCGTGTCGAGCTCCAAATCAATCAGTTTCTCAATACTTCATTGAATAACGTTACTAATATAAACGCATTGTAGTACAATATTCATATTATTGTAGGGCATTGTTGTGGGCAAAATTGTTAATCACCCAGCAACGATACTTTCAATTTGTCTACAATTTAAGATGATTATATGAAATTATCGAAATTCTGTCGAACGTAAGTAAAAAAGCAATCTTAATGCTGTAATTTGTGCTTTTAAATTAATAATGTTGAAAATGGCTTTAGTTTACCAAATACAATGCATTTTTAGTAGAATAGAACTCTTGTACAACATAATTCATGAAATATCTTTGCAAATAACTCGAATGGTATGGCTACTAGTTGAGCATGGTAGTTTGGCAATGTATTCTAGATTAGAACACAAATATACTATTACAAGAATATCACGTTAGTATAAAGAACACAAGCTCTGCTATTAATGTTTGTTAATTCAAACCGTGAATGATCCAAAGGCAGTTTAACTGTAACATTTTAACACACATGATTTAACAAACATCATCTCACTGCTACTACTAGAGTCGGAAAGAAATAAATGAACTGTAAACCATTTGCGTTAAAAGTACTACAGCGAATTAAAGTTTATAGCATTAACTTTGGAGACAAATGGATTTACACTGGTGCTATTAAAATGAAACTTCTGGTGTTTATGTTATTTAATTCTTATATCATCTGACAGGACAAGTGCACAACGATGTCGTTTCGAGCTCGAAATCAATCAGTTTCTCAATACTTCATTGAATAAAGTGATTAATATGAACGCATTGTACAACAATATTCATTTTATTGTAGGGCATTGCTGCTGGCAAAATTGCTGCTAATCTCCCAGCAAAAATACTTATAATTTGTCTACAACTTACAAGAATTATATGAAATTATCGAATTTCTGTATAACTTAAGTAAAAAAGCAATCTTAATGCTGTAATTTGTGCTTCTAAATGATTAAACTTGAAATTGCCTTTGTTTTCTAAATACAATGCACTTTTAGTGGAACAGAACTCTTGTACAACATAATTCGTGAAATATCTATGCAAACAACCCGAATGATTTGGCTCCTAGTTGACCATGGTAGTTTTTTCAATGTATTCTAGATTAGAACACAAAGATACTATTAACAGAATATCATGTTATTATAAAGAACACAAGCTCTGTTGATAATGCTTGCTAATTCAAACAGTGAATGATCCAAAGCCAGTTTAACTGTAACATTTTACGAAACATGGATTAACAAAAATGATCTCACTGGTACAACTAGAGTCGGAAGGAAATGAATGAACTGTAAACAATTCGCGTTAAAAATACTACAGCGAATTGCCGCTGAGAGCATCAACCTTGGATCACAAATGAATTTTCAGTGGTTCTATTAAAATGAAACTTCTACTCTTTATGTTAGTTAATTATTGCATGATCAAACAAGATTAACGCAATACGATGTCGTTTTGAGCTCCAAATCAATCAGTTTCTCAATACTTCATTGAATAACGTTACTAATATAAACGCATTGTAGTGCAATATTCATTTTATTGTAGAGCATTGTTGCGGGCAAAATTGTGAATCACCCAGCAACGATACTTTCAATTTGTCTACAACTTTCAAGGTTTATGTGAAATTATCGAGTTTCTGTGGAACGTAAGTAATTAAGCAATCTTAATGCTGTAATTTGTGCTTGTAAATTATAATGTTGAAATTGCGTTTAGTTTACTAAATGCAATACATTTTTACTAGAATAAAACTCTTGTACAACATAACTCATGAAATATCTTCGCAAATAACTAGAATGATATGGCTACTAGTTGACCATGGTAGTTTGGCAATGTATTCTAGATTAGAACACAAATATACTATTATAAGAATATCAGGTTATTATAAAGAACGCAAGCTCTGTTCCTAATACTTGTCAATTCAAACCGTGAATGATCCAAAGCAAATTTAACTGCAACATTAGAACAGACACGATTTAACAAACATCTCACTGGTACAACTAGACTCGGAAGGAAATGAATGAACTGAAGACGATTTGCGTTAAAAGTACTAAAACGTATAATCCTTGAGAGCATCAACTTTGGATCACAAATGAATTTTCAGTGGTGCTATTAAAATGAAACTTCTAGTCTTTATGTTAGTTAATTATTAGATGATTAAACAAGATTTGCGCAGTGCGATGTCGTTTTGTGCTCCAAATCAATCAGTTTCTCCACACCTCATTGAATAACGTTACTAATATAAGCGCATTGTACTAAATAGTTGATTTTATTGTAGGGCATTGTTGCGGGCAAAATTGTTAATCACCCAGCAACGAGACTTTAAATTTGTCTACAGCTTAAGTGGATTATATGAAATTATCGAATTCCTGTGGAACGTAAGTAATAAAGTAATCTTAATGCTGTAATTTGTGCTTTTAAATTAATAGTTTTGAAATTATTTTTGGTTTACCAAATATAATGCATTATTAGTAGAATAGAACTCTTGTACAACATCATCCCTGAAATATCTTTGCAAATAACTTGAATGATATGGCTACTAGTTGACCATGGTAGGTTGGCAATGTATTCTAGATTAGAACACAAATATACTATTACAAGAATATCAGGTTATTATAAAGAACACAAGCTCTGTTATTAATCCTTGTTAATTAAAACCGTGAATAATCCAAAGCCAGTTTAGCTGTAACATTTTAACACACATGATTTAGCAAACATGATCTCACTGCTACTACTAGTGTCGGAAGGAAATGAATGAACTGTAAACGATTTGCGTTAAAAGTATTACAGCGAATTAAAGTTGATAGCATTAACTTTGGAGACAAACGGATTTTCACTTCTGCTTAAAATGAAACTTATGGTGTTTATGTTACTTAATTCTTATATCATCTTACAGGACAAGTGCAATACGATGTCGTTTCGAGCTCGAAATCAATCAGTTTCTCAATACTTCATTGAATAAAGTTAGTAATATGAACGCATTGAACAACAATATTCATTTTATTATAGGGCATTGCTGCTGGCAAAATTGTTAATCACCCAGCAACGATACTTTCAATTTATCTACAACATAAAAGAATTATATGAAATTATCGAATTTCTGTATAACGTAAGAAAACAAGCAATTTTAATACTGTAATTTGTGCTTCTAAATTTATAATCTTGAAATTGCCTTTGTTTTCTAAATACAATGCATTTTTAGTGGAATATATTACCCGACCAACATATGAATAGACGTGGCAAGTTTTGGAACAACCGATGAACCATGCCAAAACAATAAAGACGCACAGATGTGTTACTACTCTTCGCCTCTCGCTTGAAGTGTTGCCAACCAAGAAATTTTGTTGCTGGTTGTTTTGTATTAATTTTAGAACCAAGATATTAAAAATTACATTACAGTTGCAATATATTGAGAAGCTATATTTATTGTCCTTGTAATCCACATATGGGAAGAAGATTACATATGACTTGGGCAAGTTAAATAAAAGCTCTGTTAATAAAAACTTATATGCTTGCCACTCTCGCAACCCACCTCTTCTATCTCTTTAGACAATTTTCTAGTTTCTACCTTGAGATACGCTAGCAAGAGTTTTTACCCAGGCTTCATGGCAGAGGTGTAACTGCATATTAGGTCCCCACCCCGCAAGAGAATACCCATGGCTGAAGTTCGATTCGGTACGCTGAGAGGCTATTGTGAAGGGCTCCCCGTATTGAGGGCTTTTGCGACATAGTAGTTACACCCCTGCTTCATGGTCCAGGCCGTAGCGTCCTGGACTTCGGAGCGGCAATGCGGAGGTACGCGATTGAGACTTTAGAGGTCGGCCATCCTGACATTTATGTCTAGGTTTGTCCTCAGACACACCAGGCGAATGCCGGAATGATACCTTCGCAAGAGCCTTGTCGACTCCCTTCCCTCATTGTCATTACAAATACTTCACGAAGATCCCTTCTTATATTGTCCTTCCAACGTCATCTCGGTCTTCCCACAGGTCTCTTTCCCTCCGGCTTTCCAACCAAGATGGAATAAAATCTCCCCCCCCCTCATCCGAGCTACATTGCATACCTACCCAAGTTGTTGTGATTTCATTATTCTTACAGCATCGGTAGATGAAGTATTTAAACGTGTGTACTTTCTCTATGTTCTCGTTCTTAGTTGTTATGTATGTAGCCACACTTTTGTTAATAAAATATAATTTTGGAAGGTTATATGCATAATTGTACAACAAAGTAAATAAACGGGCTGAAGATATAACTGGAAGATTGTTTGAACACTATACAATTCCACGCCCGTTGACGGATTAGAATAAAGTATTGGTACATGTATTCCTTAGTACCGAGCCACCGTAGCTCAGTGGTAGAGCGTTGGCGTAGCATTCGGGTGGTCACGAGTTCGACTCCAGCGGACGACCATACTGACTGAGGATTTTCGAGGGTTTTCCTCAGTCACACCAAGCAAATTCCGTGATGGCACTTTCAACGTAGGTCGTGGTCGACACCTTCCCGAATCCTTTCTTCTCCTACGGCCTGAGTCTTAGATGCCTAAAGTCCATAAATGAAATTTTAAAAAAAATGTTCCTTAAAACCTAGAGAGATTAACTATAGCATTGAAAGCCCCCTCCCCACGAAGGGGTTAAACGTGGAAGTGCAACTCGGAAACCACTGGAGTTAGAAATTTGATATTTGACATGAAAATACTTTGTTTCAATTCATTACCAATAGCTATCTTAATTTTTGATTCGACATCCCCGATGAGGGGGCGAAAACATCTTAAAGAGTGGAACATGAGAAATCGAAAATTGTTAAAGGTTAGAAACTTGAAATTTGGAATGGGTATTCCTTAGGACAAAGAACAATAAATAACAAATGTTACAAGTCGACAAGTATGTACTGTGACTTCCAGATGCAACGACCTTTAACCTTGGATAAATACCTTTGCTTTCCGCTCCAGTGATTCCCTTTCGTGTAAAACATGCTGTTAAGCCCCTAAATGATATTTCAGCCCCTCCCGCAATTGCTAGTCACTAATGAGACAATAGTAATCTCACACAAAAGCAAGTTTCATAGTTTTAGAAGAGTATGTTTTATGGTATACTTTCCCGACTACACCTTTGGTAACACTGTTTATGAGCTTGGGAAGACATCTGCTGCAGCGTATAAACAACCACTAGCGACCCCACCCTCGCGTCTATTCCTACTCTGGTCGGGTTATAACTCTTGTACAACATAATTCATAAAATTTCTTTGCAAATAACTCGAATGATATGGCTACTAGTTAACCATGGTATTTTTTTCAATGTATTCTTGATTACAACACAAAGATACCATTAATAGAATATCATGTTATTATTAAGAACACAGCTCTGTTCCTAAGGCTTGTCAATTCAAAAAGCGAATGATCCAAAGCCAGTTTAACTCTAACTTTTACCAAATATTGTTTAACAAGAATGATCTCACTGGTGCAACTAGGGTCGGAATGAAATGAATGAACTGTAAACAATTTGCGTTAAAAATACTACAGCGAATTGCCGTTGAGAGCATCAACTTTGGATCACAAATGAATTTTCAGTGGTGCTATTAAAATGAAACTTCTAGTCTTTATGTTAGTTAATTATTACATGATCAAACAAAATTAGCGCAATACGGTGTCGTTTTGAGCTCCAAATCAATCAGTTTCTCAATACTTTATTGAATAACGTTACTAATATAAACGCATTGTAGTACAATATTCATTTTATTGTAGGGCATTGTTGCGGGCAAAATAGTTAATCACCCAGCAACGATATTTTCAATTCGTCTACAACTTAAGTGGATTATATAAAATTATCGAATTTTTGTGGAAAGTAAGTAAAAAAGCAATCTCAATGCTGTAATTTGTGCTTTTAAATTAATAATGTTGAAAATGCGTTTAGTTTACTAAATACAATGCATTTTTAGAAGAATAGAACTATTGTACAACATAACTCATGAAATATCTTTGTAAATAACTTGAATCATATGGCTACTAGTTGACCATGGTAGTTTGGCAATGTATTCTAGATTAGAACACAAATACACTATTACAAGAATATCAGGTTAATATAAAGGACACAAGCTTTGTTCCTAATGCTTGTTAATACAAACCGTGAATGATCCAAAGGCAGTTTAACTGTAACATTTTAACACACATGATTTAACAAACCTGATCTCACTGCAACTACTAGAGTCGGAAGGAAAAGAATGAACTGTAAACGATTTGCGTTAAAAGTACTACAGCGAATTAAAGTTGATAGCATTAACTTTGGAGACAAATGGATTTACACTGGTGCTATTAAAATGAAACTTATGGTGTTTATGTTATTTAATTATTATATCATCTGACAGGACAAGTGCAATACGATGTCGTATCGAACTCGAAATCAATCAGTTACTCAATACTTCATTGAATAAAGTTGGTAATATGAACGCATTGTACAACAATATTCATTTTATTGTAGGGCATTACTGCTGGCAAAATTGCTAATGACCCAGCAACGATACTTACAATTTGTCGACAACTTACAAGAAGTATATGAAATTATCGAATTTCTATATAACGTAAGTAAAAAAGCAATCTTAATGCTGTAATTTGTGCTTCTGAATAATTAATATTGAAATTGCCTTTGTTTTCTAAATACAATGCACTTTTAGTGGAATAGAACTCTTGTACAACATAATTCGTGAAATATCTTTGCAAATAACTCGAATGGTATGGCAACTAGTTGAGCATGGTAGTTTGGCAATTTATTCTAAATTACAACACAAAGATACTATTAACAGAATATCATGTTATTACAAAGAACACAGCTCTGTTCCTAAGTCTTGTCAATTTAAACAGGGAATGATCAAAGGCCAGTTTAACTGTAACATTTTACCAAACATGGTTTTACAAAAATGATCTCACTGGTACAACTAGAGTCGGAAGGAAATGAATGAACTGTAAAAAATTTGTGTTAAAAATACTAGAGCGAATTGCCGTTGAGAGCATCATCTTTGGATCACAAATGAATCTTCAGTGGTGCTATTAAAATGATACTTCTAGTCTCTATGTTAGTTAATTATTACATGATCAAACACGATTAGCGCAATACGATGTTGTTTTGAGCTCCAAATCAATGTTTCTCAATACTTCATTGAATAAAGTTATTAATATGAACGCATTGTACAACAATATTCATTTTATTGTAGGGCATTGCTGCTGGCAAAATTGCTAATCACCCAGTAAAAATTCATATAATTTGTCTACAACTTACAAGAATTATATGAAATTATTGAATTTCTGTGGCACGTAAGTAATAAAGCAATCTTAATGCTATAATTTCTGCTTTTAAATTATAACGTTGAAATTGCGTTTAGTTTACTAAATACAATGAATTTTTAGTAGAATAGAACACTTGTACAACATAATTCATGAAATATCATTGCAAATAACTTAAATCATATGGCTACTAGTTGACCATGTTAGTTTGGCAATGTATTCTAGATTAGAACACAAATATACTATTATAA
>JAGDQP010019331.1:15400-35036 GCA_022664845.1 Lepisma saccharinum
ATATGAAATTATCGAATTTCTGTGTAACGTAAGTAATAAAGGAATCTCAATGCTGTAATTTGTGCTTTTAAATTAATAAGGTTGAAATTGCGTTCGGTTTACTAAATACAATGCATTTTTAGTAGAATAGAAGTCTTGTACAACATAATTCATGAAACATCTTTGCAAATAACTCGAATGATATGGATACTGGTTGAGCATGGTAGTTTGGCAATGTATTCTAAATTAGAACCCAAAGGTACTATTACAAGGCTATCAGGTTATTATAAAGAACACAAGCTCTGTTCGTAATGTTTGTTAATTCAAACCGTGAATGATCCAAAGCCAATTTAACTGCAACATTTAACAAACACGATTTAACAAACATGATCTCACTGGTACAACTAGACTCGGAAGAAAATGAATGAACAGTACTCGATTTGCGTTCAAAGTACTACATCGAATTGCCGTTGAGAGAATCAACGTTGGATCACAAATGAATTTTTAGTGGTGCTATTGTAATGATATTTCTAGTCTTTATGTTAGTTAAATATTACATGATCAAACAAGATTAGCGCAATACGATGTCGTTTTAAGCTCCAAATCAATCAATTTCTCAATACTCCATTGAATAACGTTACTAATATAAACGCATTGTACAACAATATCCATTTTATTGTAGTGCATTGTTACGGGCAAAATTGTTATTCACCCAGCAACTATACTCTCAATTTGTCTACAATTTAAGTGCATTATATAAAATTATCGAATTTCTGTGGAAAGTAAGTGAAAAAGCAATCTTAATGCTGTAATTTGTGCTTTTAAATTAATGATGTTGGAATTGCGTTGTGTTTACGAAATACAATTCATTTTGAGTAGAATAGAACTTTTGTACAACATAATTCATGAAATATCTTTTCAAATAACTCGAATGATATGGCTACTAGTTGAGCATGGTAATTTTTCAATGTAATCTAGATTACAACACAAAGATACTATTACAAGAATATCAGGTTACTATAAAGAACACAAGCTCTGTTCGTAATGTTTGTTAATTCAAACCGTGAATGATCGAAAGGCAATTTAACTGCAATATTTAACAAACACGATTTAACAAATATGATCTCACTGGTACAACTAGACTCGGAAGGAAATGAAGGAACTGTAAATGATTTGCGTTAAAAGTACTACAACGTACAACCGTTGAGAACATCAACTTTGGATCACAAATGAATTTTCAGTGTTGCTATTAAAATGAAACTTCTAGTCTTTATATTAGTTAATTATAAGACGATCAAACAAGTTTTGCGCAATGCGATGTCGTTTTGTTCTCCAAGTAAATCAGTTTCTCAATAGTTCATTGAATAACGTTACTAATATAAACGCAATGTGCTACAATATTCATTTTATTGTAGGGCATTGTTGCGGGCAAAATTGTTAATCACCCAGCAACTATACTATCAATTTGTCTACAACTTAAGTGGATTATATGAAATTATCGAATTTCTTTGGAAAGTAAGTGAAAAAGCAATCTTAATGCTGTAATTTGTGCTTTTAAATTAATGATGTTGGAATTGTGTTGTGTTTACGAAATACAATTCATTTTGAGTAGAATAGAACTTTTGTACAACATAATTCATGAAATATCTTTTCAAATATCTCGAATGATATGGCTACTAGTTGAGCATGGTAGTTTTTTAATGTATTCTAGATTACAACACAAAGATTCTATTACAAAAATTACAGGTTATTATAAAGAACACAAGCTCTGTTCCAAATGCTTGTTAATTCAAGCCGTGAATGATCTAAAGCCAATTTAACTGTATCATTTAACAAACACGATTTAGCAAGCATGACCTCACTGGTACAAATAGACTTAGAAAAAAATTAATGAACTGTACACGAATTGAGTTAAAAGTACTACAGCGAATTACCGTTGACAGCATCTTCAACTTTGGTGCACAAATGAATTCTCGGCGTTGCTATTAAAATGGAAGTTTTAGTCTTTATGTTAGTTAATTATTACATGATCAAACAAGATTAGCCCAATATGATGTCGTTTTGAGCTCCAAATCAATCAGTTTCTCAATATTTCATTGAATAACGTTACTAATATATATGCATTATACAACAATATTAATTTTATTGTAGGGCATTCTTGCGGGCCAAATTGTTTATCACCCAGCAACGAGACTTTCAATTTGTCTCCAACTTAAGTCGATTATATGAAATTATTGAATTTCTGTGGAACGTAAGTAATAAACTTAATGGTGTTATATGTGCTTTTAAATTAATAATTTTGAATTGCGTTTGGTTTACTAAATACAATGCATTTTTAGTTGAATAGAACTCTTGTACAACATAATTCATGAAATGTCTTTGCAAATTACTCGAATGATATGGCTACTAGTTTACCATGGTAGTTTGGCAATTTATTCTAGATTAGAGCACAAAGATACTATTACAAGAATATCAGGTTATTATAAAGAACACAAGCTCTGTTCTTAATGCTTGTCTTTTCAAACCGTGAATGATCCAAAGCCAGTTTAACAGTAATATTTTAACTAACAGGGTTTAACAAACATGATCTCACTCGTACAACTAGACTCGGAAATAACTGATTGAACTGTACACGATTTGCGTTAAAAGTACTACAGCGAATTAAAGTTGTTAGCATTAACTTTGAAGACAAATGAATTTTCACTGGTGCTATTAAAATGAAACTTCAGGTGTTTATGTTATTTAATTATTACATCATCTGACAACACAAGTGCAATACAATTTCGTTTCGAGCTCGAAATCAATCAGTTTCTCAATACTTCATTGAATAACGTTAGTAATATAAATGCATTGTACAACAATATTCATTTTATTGTAGTCATTGTTGCTGGCAAGATTGCTAATCACCTAGCAACGATACTTACAATTTGTCTACAACTTACAAGAATTATATGAAATTATCGAATTTCTTTTTAACGTTAGTAAAAAAAAGCAATCTTAATGCTGTAATTTGTGCTTTTAAATTAATAATGTTGAAATTGCGTTTTGTTTACCAAATAAAATGCACTTTTAGTAGAATAGAACTCTCGTACAACAGAATTCATGAAATATCTTTTCAAATAACTGGAATGATATGGCTAGTAGTTGAGCATTGTAGTTTGGCAATATATTATAGATTAGAACACAAAGATACTATTACAAGAATATCAGATTATTATAAAAAACACAAGCTCTGTTGCTAATGCTTGTTAATTCAAGCCGTGGATGATCCAAAGCCAATTTAACTGTAACATTTAACAAACAGTTAATATAATAACAAACTTATAGTTAATATAACTTCGGACGGTCATGGTAATGCACTATCTCAAATACGTAAGAGGTTAGGCGTGTTAAATGTATTGGGATTAATTAAACCAAATGCTGGTGCGGTAGAAATATTGGACATAAATTCATCTGGAAATGAAACCACTAGTAAAATGGAAAATAGAACTGAAATTAAGGTAGTAATAGCGGGTGCTAATGATATTTATCGTAACGAAGCGGAGATATTTATAAAACAACTAAAGAGGTATATGGTGTTACATGCCCAGGAAATAATAATATTATTCACTATTCCCACACGATGTGACCTACCGAAATGGTCGATCGTAAATGTTAGAAATAAGTAAGGCTAATAATAAGATCAAAGGTCTAATGAACAAATTAAATGTCTGAAGGTAATTGATATTGAAAATATAGAAAAAGGTTCCATACAAACCATGGAATGGACCTAAATTATCTGGGGAAAAAATATGTGTTTGAACGATTATTGGAAGAAGTTAATCTAGTAAATGTTAAAATAAAAGAAATTAAAGAAAGACAACAAAAGATACCCCTAACTTGGATAGATCAGGGAAACTGATAGCGAATTCTGCAGTAAATAGGTTGCAGACACTTGAAACGAATATTATCTCTAACCCTTTAACTAATGCGGAACATTGTATTTCACATTTAAAAGGGATAAAGTGCATTGAATATGAAAATTGTATGTTGGAAAATGTTATGTCAATTGTACTTATAAATGTTCAGTCAATCACCAATAAGATAGCTGAAATTGATTTGCTTTTAAATGAATTCCCAGTACAACTATTGGCCATTAATGAACACTGGCTAAATACAGACATGATTGAGTATTCAGAAACTGATTGATTTGGAGCTCAAACCGACATCGCATTGCGCTAATCTTGTTTGATCATCTAATAATTAACTAACATAAAGACTAGAAGTTTCATTTTAATATCACCACAGAAGATTCATTTGTAATCCAACGTTGATCCTCTCAACAGCAATTCGCTGTAGTACTTTTAAAGCAAATCGTGTACAGTTCATTCATTTAGTTCCGAGTCTAGTTGTACCAGTGAGATCATGTTTGTTAACACATGTTAGTTAAAATGTTACAGTTAAACTGGCTTTGGATCATTCACGGTTTAAGCTGACAACCATTAGGAACAGAGCTTGTGTTCTTTATAATAACCTGATATTCTAGTAATAGTATCTATGTGTTCTAATCTAGAATACATTGCGAAATTACCATGCTCAACTAGTAGCCATATCATTCGAGTTATTAGAAAAGATATTTCATGAATTATGTTGTACAAGAGTTCTATTCTACGAAAAAAAATTGTATTTGGTGAACAAGACGCAATTCCAACATTGTTAGCTTAAAAGCACAAATAACAAGCTACAGCATTAAGATTGCTTTATTACTTACGTTCCCCTAGAAATTCGATAATTTCATATAATCCTTGTACCTTGTAGGCAAATTGAAAGAATCGTTGTTGGGTGAATAACAATTTTGCCCGTAGAAATGCCCTACAATAAAATGAATATTATTTTACAATGCGTTTATATTAGTAACGTTATACAATGAAGTATTGAGAAACTGATTGATTTCGAGCTCGAAACGACATGGCATTGCGCTAATCTTGTTTGATCATCTAATAATTAACTAAAATAAAGACTAGAAGTTTCATTTTAATAGCACCACTTAAGATTCATTTGTGATCCAAAGTTGATGCTCTCAACGGTAATTCGCTGCACTACTTTTAACGCAAATTGTGTACAGTTCATTAATTTCCTTCCGAGTCTAGTTGTACCAGTTAGATCATGTTTGTTAAATCCTGTTTGTTAAATGTTGCAGTCTAAATGGTTTGGATCATTCACTTTTTGAATTAACAAACGTTACGAACAGAGGTTTTGTTCTTTATAATAACCTGATATTCTTGTAATAGTATCTTTGTGTTCTAAAATAGAATACATTGCCAAACTACCATGGTCAACTAGTAGCCATATCATTCGAGTTATTTGCAAAGATATTTCATGAATTATGTTGTACAAGAATTTTATTCTACTAAAAATGCATTGTACCTGGCAAACAAAAGAATTTTAACTTTATTAGCTTAAAAGTACAAACAACAAACTACAGCATTAAGATTGCTTTTTTATTTACGTTCCACCAGAAATTCGATAATTTCATATAATCCGCTTAAGTTGTAGACAAATTGAAAGAATCGTTGCTGGATGTTTAACAATTTTGCCCGTAACAATTCCCTAGATAAAATGTATATTGTTGTACAATGCGTTTATATTACTAACGTTATTCAGTGAAGTATTGAGAAACTGATTGATTCCGAGCTCAAAAGGACATCGTATTGCAGTATTCATGTTTGATCATGTGCTAATTAACTAACATAAAGATTAGAAATTTCATTTAATTAGCACCACTGAAAATTCATTTGTGCTCCAAAGGATGCTCTCAAAGATTATACGCTGTAGTACTTTGAACGGAAATCGTGTACAATTCATTCATTTCCTTCCGAATCTACTTGTACCAGTGAGATCATGTTTGTTAAATCGTGTTTGTTAAAATGGTACAGTTAAAATTGCTTTTATCATTCACGGTTTTAATTAACAAGCATTACGAACAGAGCTTGTGATCTTTATAATAACCTGAAATTCTTGTAATAATATCTATGTGTTCTAGTCTAGAATACATTGCGAGACTATCAATAAACAATTAGCAGCAATATCATTCGAGTTATTTGCAAAGATATTTGGGAAACAATGTTTTACAAGAGTTCCATTCAATTAAAAATGCACTGTACTTGGCAAAAAAACGGAATTTTAACTTTATTAGCTTAAAAGCACAAATTACAAGCTACAGCATTAATATTGCACTTGTAATTACCTTCCACAGAAATTCGATGATATCATATATTCCTCTTAAGTTGTAGACAAATTGAAAGTAACGTTGCTGGGTGTTTAACAATTTTGCCCGCAACAATGCCCTAAAAAAATAAATATTGTAATACAATGCGTTTATATTACTAACGTTATTCAATGAAGTTTTGAGAAACTGATTGATTTGGACCTCCAAACGACATCGCATTGCGCTAATCTTGTTTAATCATCTAATAATTAACTAACTTAAAGACTAGAAATTCCATTTTAATAGCACTCTTAAGATTCATTTGTGATCCAAAGTTCATGTTCTCAAGGGTAATTTTTTAGTACTTTTAACGCAAATCGTGTACAGTTCATTCATTTAGTTCCGAGTCTAGTTGTACCAGTGAGATCATGTTTGTTAAGCCATGTTAGTTAAAATGTTACAGTTTAACTGACTTTGGATCATTCACGGTTTGAACTGACAAGCATTAGGAACAGAGCTTGTGTTCTTTATAATACCCTGATAATTTTGTAATAGTATCTATGTGTTC
The DNA here is from genome assembly GCA_022664845.1 of Lepisma saccharinum. Lineage (NCBI taxonomy): Eukaryota > Metazoa > Arthropoda > Insecta > Zygentoma > Lepismatidae > Lepisma > Lepisma saccharinum. The sequence continues at coordinate 22,135 of JAGDQP010019331.1, forward strand.
TAATCTAGAATACATTGCCAAATTACCATGCTCAAGTAGTAGCTATATCATTCGAGTTATTTGCAAAGATATTTCATGAATTATGTTGTGCAAGAGTTCTATTCTACTAAAAATGCATTGTGTTTAATAAACAAAACGCAATTTCAACGTTGTTAATTTAAAACCACAAATTACAACATTAAGATTGATTTTTTACTTACGTTCCGCAGAAATTTGATAATTTCATATAATCCTCTTAAGTTGCAGACAAATTAAAAGTATCGTTGCTGGGTGATTAACAATTTTGCCCGTAACAATACCCTACAATAAAATGAATATTTTTGTACTATGCTTTAATATTAGTAACGTTTTTCAATGAAGTATTGAGAAACTGGTTGTTTTGGAGTTCGAAACGACATCGCATTGCGCTAATATTGTTTGATCATCTAATAATTAAATATCATAAAGACTAAAGGTTTCATTTTAATAAGACCACTGAAGATTCATTTGTGTTCCAAAGTTGATGTGGCTCTCAACGGTAACTCGCTGTAGTACATTTAAAGCATATCGTGTACAGTTCATTCATTTCCTTCCGAGTCTAGTTGTACCAGCGAAATCATGTTTGTTAAATCGTGTTTTTTAATTGTTACAGTTAAATTGGGTTTGTATCATTCACGGTTTGAATAACCAAGCATTAGGAACAGAGCTTGTGTTCTTAATAATAACCTGATACACTTGTAATATTATCTTTGTGTTCTAATCTAGAATACGTTGCCAAAACTACCAAGGTGAACTAGTAGATATATCATTTGAGTTATTTCCAAAGAAATTTCATGAATTATGTTGCATATGAGTTCTATTCTACTAAAAATGCTTTGTATTTAGTAAACCAAACGCAATTTCAACATTATTATTTTAAAAGCACAAATTACAGCATTAAGATTGCTTTTTTACTTACGTTCCCAAAGAAATTCGATAGTTTCATATAATCCTTGTAAGTTGTAGACAAATTGAAAGAATCGTTGCGGGGTGATTAACATTTTTACCCATAACAATGATCTACAATAAAATGAATATTTTAGTACAATGCGTTTATATTACTAACGATAATATACGTACAGAAGCTGATTGATTTCGAGCTGGAAACGACTTCGTATTACGTGTGTCTTCTCAGTTGATATAATAATTTACTAAGAAGAACACCAAAATTATCATTTTAATAGCACCAGTGAAAATTCATTTGTCTCTAAAGTTGAAGCTCTTAACGGCAATTCATTCTAGTATTTTTAACGCAGATCGTGTACAGTTCATTCATTTTATTCCGACTCTAGTTGTACCTGTCAGATCATCTATTTTAAATAGTGTTTGTTAAATATTGCAGTTTGATTGGCTTTGGATCACTCACGGTTTGACTTAACAAGCATTAGGAACAGAGCTTGTGTTCTTTATAATAACCTGATATTCTTGTAATAGTATCTTTGTGTCGTAATCTAGAATACATTGCCAAACTAAGATGGTCAACTAGTAGCCACATCATTTGAGTTATTTGCAAAGATAATTCATGAATTATGTTGCACAAGAGTTCTATTCCACTAAAAATGCATTGTATTTAGTAAACCAAACGCAATTTCAACATTGTTAATATAAAACCACAAATTACAACATTAAGATTGATTTTTTACTTACGTTCCACAGAACTTCGATAATTTCATATAATCCTCTTAAGTTGTAGACAAAATCAAAGAATAGTTGCGGGGTGATTAACAATTTTGCCAGGAACAATGCTCTACAATACAATGAATATTGTAGAACAGTTCGTTTATATTAGTAACGTTATTCAATGAAGTATTGAGTAACTGATTGATGTGGAGCTCAAAACGACATCGCATTGCGCTATTCTAGTTTGATCATGTAATAATTAACTAGCGTAAAGACTAAAGGTTTCATTTTAATAAGACCACTGAAGATTCATTTGGGCTCCAAAGTTGATGAGGCTCTCAACTGTATCTCGCTGTAGTACATTTAACGCATATCGTGTACAGATCATTCATTTCCCTCCGAGTCTAGTTGTACCAGTGAAATCATGTTTGTTAAATCCTGTTTGTTAAACGTTGCAATTGATGTGGCTTTGGATCATTCACGGTTTGAATTAACAAGCATTAGGAACAGAGCTTGTGTTCTTTATAATAACCTGATAATCTTGTAATAGTATCTTTGTTTTGTAATCTAGAATACATTGCAAAACTACCATGGTCAACTAGTAGCCATATCATTCGAGTTATTTGCAAAGATATTTCATGAATTATGTTGTACAAGAGTTCTATTCTACTAAAAATGCATTGTGTTTAATAAACCAAACGCAATTTCAACATTGTTAATTTAAAACCACACATTACAACATTAAGATTGATTTTTTACTTACGTTCCGCAGAAATTTGATAATTTCATATAATCCTTGAAATTTGTAGACAAATTGAAAGAATCGTTGCTGGGTGATAAACAATTTTGCCGGCAACAATGCCCTACAATAAAACAATGCGTTTATATTAGTAACGTTATTCAATGAAGTATTGAGAAATTGATTGATTTGGAGCTCAAAACGTATCGCATTGCACTAATCTTGTTTGATCATGTAATAATTAATTAACATAAAGGCTAGAAGTTTCATTTTAATAGCACCACTGAAATTTCATTTGTGATCGAAAGTTAATGCTCTCAACAACAATTCGCTGCAGTATTTGTAACGCAAATCGTGTACAGTTCATTCATTTCCTTCCGAGTGTAGTTGTAGCAGTGAGATCATGTTTGTTAAATCGTGTTTGTTAAATATTGCGGTTAAATTGGCTTTGGATCATTCACGGTTTGAATTAACAAACATTAGGAACAGAGCTTGTGTTCTTTATAATAAACTGATATTATTGTAATAGTATCTTTGTGTTCTAATCTAGAATACATTGCCAAACTAACATGGTCAACTAGTAGCCATATCATTCGAGTTATTTGCAAAGATATTTCATGAATTATGTTATACAAGACTTCTATTCTACTAAAAATGCATTGTATTTAGTAAACCAAACGCGATTTCAACATTATTAATTTAAAAGCACAAATTACAACATTAAGATTGCTTTTTTACTTACGTTCCGCAGAAATTTGATAACTTCATATAATCCTCTTAAGTTGTAGACAAACTAAAAGTATCGTTGCTGGGTGATTAACAATTTTGCCCGTAACAATACACTACAATAAAATGAATATTGTAGTACAATGCGCTAATATTAGTAACGTTATTCAATGAAGTATTGAGAAACTGATTGATTTGGAGCTCAAAATGACATCTAATTGCGGTAATCTTGTTCGATCATCTAATAATTAACTATCATAAAGACTAAAGGTTTCATTTTAATAGGACAACTCAACATTCATTTGTGCTCCAAAGTTGATGAGGCTTTGAACGGTAATTCGCTGTAGTACTTTTAACGCATATCGTGTACAGATCATTCATTTTCTTCCGAGTCTAGTTGTACCAGCGAAATCATGTTTGTTAAATCGTGTTTTTTAATAGTTACAGTTAAATTGGCTTTGGATCATTCACGGTTTGAATAACCAAGCATTAGGAAAAGAGCTTGTGTTCTTTATAATAACCTGATATTCTTGTTATAGTATCTTTGTGTACTAATCTAGAATACATTGCCAAACTACCATGGTCAACTAGTAGCCATATCATTCGACTTATTTGGAAAGGTATTTCATGAATTTTCTTGCACAAGAGTTCAATTCTACTAAAAATGCATTGTATTTAGTAAACCAAACGCAATTTCAACATTAGTATTCTAAAAGAACAAATTACAGCATTAAGATTACTTTTTTACTTATGTTCCCCCAGAAATTCGATAACTTCATATAATCCTTGAAATTTGTAGACAAATTGAAAGAATCGTTGCGGGGTGAATAACAATTTTGCCCGTAACAATGCCCTACAATAAAATGAATATTGTTATACAATGCGTTTATATTACTAACGTTACTCAGTAAAGTATTGAGAAACTGATTGATTTCGAGCTCAAAACAACATCGCATTGCGCTAATCTTGTATGATCATGTAGTAATTAATAACAATAAGGACTAGAAGTTTCATTTTAATAGCACCACTGAAGATTCACTTGTGCTCCAAAGTTGATTGTCACAACTGTAATTCGCTGTAGTACTTTTAACGCAAATCGTGTACAATTCATTCATTTAGTTCCGAGTCTAGTTGTACCAGTGAGATCATGTTTGTTAAATCGTGTTTGTTAAAATGTTACAGTTAAATTAGCCTTTTATCATTCACGGTTTTAATTAACAAGTATTACGAACGGAGCTTGTGATCTTTATAATAACTAAAATATTCTTGTAATAAAATCTATGTGTTTTAGTCTAGAATACTTTGCGAGACTATCATTGAACAATTAGCAGCAATATCATTCGAGTTATTTGCAAAGATATTTCATGAAAAAGTTTTACAAGATTTCAAATCAACTAAAAAAGCATTGTACTTAGCAGAAAAAAAGGATTTTAACTTTATTAGCTTAAAAGCACAAACAACAAACTACAGCATTAAGATTGCTTTTTTATTTACGTTCCACCAGAAATTCGATAATTTCATATAATCTTTGTAAATTGTAGTCAAATTGAAAGTATCGTTGCGGGGTGAATAACAATTGTGCCCGTAATAATGACCTACAATAAAATGAATATTGTTGTACAATGCGTTTACATTAGTAACGTTATTCATGACGTATTGAGAAACTGATTGATTTGCTGCTCAAAACGACATCGCATTGCGCTAATCATGTTTGATCACCTAATAATTATCTAACATAAAGACCAGAAGTTTCATTTTAATAGCACCACTGAAAATTGATTTTTCTCCAAAGTTGGTGCTCTCAACGGCAATTCGCTGTAGTACATTTAACGCAATTCGTGTACAGTTCATCCATTTTATTCCGACTCTAGTTGTACCAGTGAGATCATGTTTGTTAAGATGTTACAGTTAAACTGGCTTTGGATCCTTAGCAATTAGAACTAACAAGCCTTAGGAACAGAGCTTGTGTTCTTTATAATAACCTGATATTCTTGTAATAGTATCTTTGTGTTCTAACATAGAATACATTGCCAAACTACCATGCTCAACTAGTAGCCATATCATTCCAGTTATTTGCAAAGATATTTCATGAATTATGTTGTACAAGAGTTCCATTCTACTAAAAATGCATTGTATTTAGTAAACCAAACGCAATTTCAATATTATTAATTTAAAATCACAAGTTACACCATTAAGATTGCTTTTTTACTTACGTTCCCCCAGAAATTCGATAATTTCATATAATCCTTGTAAGTTGTACACAAATTGAAAGTATCGTTGCTGGGTGATTAACAATTTTGCCCGTAACAATGCCCTACAATGAAATGAATATTGTTATACAATGCGTTTATATTACTAACGTTATTCAATGAAGTATTGAGAAACTGATTGACTTGGAAGTCAGAACGACATCGCATGCGCTAATCATGTTTGATCAGGTAATAATTAACTAACATAAAGAGAAGAAGTTTCATTTTAATAGCACCACTGAAGATTCACTTGTGCTCCAAAGTTGACTGTCTCAACGGTAATTCGCTGTAGTACTTTTAACGCAAATCGTGTACAGTTCATTCATTTAGTTCCGAGTCTAGTTGTACGAGTGAGATCATGTTTGTTAAATCGCGTTTGTTAAAATGTTACAGTTAATTTAGCTTTTGATCATTCACCGTTTTAATTAAGAAGCATTACGAACGGAGCTTGTGATCTTTATAATAACTAAAATATTATTGTAATAAAATCTATGTGTTTTAGTCTAGAATACTTTGCGAGACTATCATTGAACAATTAGCAGCAATATCATTCGAGTTATTTGCAAAGATATTTCATGAACAAGGTTTTACAAGACTTCAAATCTACTTAAAAAGCATTGTACTTCGCAGAAAAGAGGGATTTTAACTTTATTACCTTAAAAGCACAAACAACAAACTACAGCATTAAGATTGCTTTTTTATTTACGTTCCACCAGAAATTCGATAATTTCATATAATCCTTGTAAGTTGTAGACAAATTGAAAGTATCGTTGCGGGGTGAATAACAATTGTGCCCGTAATAATGACCTACAATAAAATGAATATTGTTGTACAATGCGTTCACATTAGTAACGTTATTCAGGAAGTATTGAGAAACTGATTGATTTGCTGCTCAAAACGACATCGCATTGCGCTAATCATCTTTGATCCTCTATTAATTATCTAACATAAAGACCAGAAGTTTCACTTTAATAGTACAACTGAAAATTGATTTGTCTCCAAAGTTGGTGCTCTCAACGGCAATTTGCTGTAGTATTTTTAACGCAATTCGTGTACAGTTCATCCATTTTATTCCGACTCTAGTTGTACCAGTGAGATCATGTTTGTTAAAATGTTACAGTTAAACTGGCTTTGGATCCTTAGCGGTTAGAACTAACAAGCCTTAGGAACAGAGCTTGTGTTCTTTATAATAACCTGATATTCTTGTAATAGTATCTTTGTGTTCTAACATAGAATACATTACCAAACTACCATGCTCAACTAGTAGCCATATCATTCGAGTTATTTGCAAAGATATTTCATGAATTATGTTGTACCAGAGTTCTATTCTACTAAAAATGCATTGTATTTAGTAAACCAAACGCAATTTCAATATTATTAATTTAAAAGCACAAGATACAGCATTAAGATTGCTTTTTTACTTACGTTCCACAGAAATTCGATAATTTCATATAATACTTGTAAGTTGTAGACAAATTGAAAGTACCGTTGCTGGGTGATTAGCAATTTTGTCAGCAAGAATCCCCTACAATAAAATGAATATTGTTGTACAATGCGTTTATATTACTAACTTTCTATCTACGTACAGAAACTGATTGATTTCGAGCTGGAGACGACATCATATTGCGCTTGTCTTCTCAGATGATATAATAATTTACTAACAAGAACACCAAAAGTTTCAATTTAATAGCACCAGTGAAAATTCATTTGTCTCCAAAGTTGGTGCTCTCAACGGCAATTCGCTGTAGTATTTTTAACGCAAATCGTGTACAGTTCATCCATTTTATTCCGACTCTAGTTGAACCAGTTTGTACATGTTTGTTAAATCGTGTTTGTTAAAATTTTACAGTTAAATTGGCGTTTCATCGTTCACGGTTTCAATTAACAAACATTACAGAGCTTTTATAATAACCTGATATTCTATAATAATAACCTATGTTCTTTATAATAACCTGATATTCTTATAATAATATCTATGTGTTCTAATTTGGGAAACCTTTCCAGGGTTCACAAGGTTCAAAAATTCACAAGGAGAACTTAAAATTAAGACCAGTGTTGGATTGCAGGGGGAATATGTTTGAACCGCTTGAAGAGAAGATAAAGAATCTGGCAGAGGTGATAAGGGGACAGCAGGAGAGTGCTAGTGTGAAGAATAGCGAGGAACTAAAAAGAAGACTAAGGGAAATAATGGAGATCAGAGCTAATGCGATCTTGTTCATTGCGGATGTAAAAGCCATGTTCCCGAGCTTAAGAAGGAAGAACATAGTGAGTGTCATAACAGAACATATGAAGGATAGTATGATTACTGGCTGGAGTGGGGAAGGGATAAAGGAGGCTCTGAGAGCCATATGGAAGAATAGTTATTGTGTCATAGGTGATAGGTTGGTCAGAATTAAGGAGGGACTGAGCATAGGGTCAAAGTTGAGCCCAGTGCTGGCGGAGATTGTTATGAATGAATGGGAAAAGAAGGTTAGGTTAAAAGGAGGTGACAAGTTAGTGTTCTTTAGTAGATATGTTGACGATTGTTTGGGGATATGGAAGGGCACGAAAAGGCAGTTGGAGAAATTTGTTAAAGAAATTGAAGACAGAGAGAAAGGCATAGAACTGGAGTTGGAAGTGGAAAAGGATGATACCATAGTGTTTTAGGTATGAGGATTAAGAAGGAGGAAGGGAAGATATGCACGGAATGGTACCAAAAAAGTTGTGCGTCCGGGAACTATTGCCATGCTAGGAGTGATGTGGATTACTCGACAAAGAGAAACTTCATAAGAAACATGGAAGAAAGAATTAGGCAGGTCAGCAGTGAAAAAGAAAAGGCAGAGGAAGGGATAAAAGTTTTTCATGAGCAGTTAAGGAGAAATGGATATGATAAGAGGAGGTTGAAGTTAAGAAGGAAAGGAGAGACCGAGAGACAAGGAGAAGAAAGAGCGGAACAAAAGGAATATGGAGAAGAAGAGAAGAAACTATGGTGGGGGATAGAGAGTATAGGAGAGGATACAGAAGTGATAAAGAGAATGTTGAAGAAGATGGGAGGTATTTCAACTTACAGAAAAGGAAGCAAAAGGCTACTGGACGTCATAAGAGAGAAGAAGAAGAAAAAAGTGAAGAGAGAAGAGGAGGGGAAGGAAATTATGGAGAAAAAGGGAGTGATATATAGAATCCAGTGTAGTGATTGTGAAATGTGTTATGTAGGCGAAACGGGAAAGAGGTTAAAAGAGCGGATAAAGCAACATAAAGCTGATATTAGGTTGGAGAGGGACAGAAATGCTATATATAAACATATAAGAGACACGGGACATTTAGTGGATTATAGTGAAGTAAAAGTGTTAGGACAGGAAGACAGAAGGACGGTCAGAAAATGGAAAGAAGCACGATTTATAGAAGTTGAAGGTGGAAAAGCGATGAACTCGAACGCGGGACTTAAAATTGATGACCAGTGGGATAAGTTATTGAGAAGCCTGAAAATATAGATTGTATTATTGTTGTAAGGATGTACAGTGTTGCTTTGTTATTATTATTTATTTATTTATTTACTCTTTATTTTATATTTTCAACTTTTTAGTTTTATTTATTTCTTTATTTATTGTATATATTTTTAGTTTTTCCTTATTTTTCTTTTATTGTATAATTAATTTTGTTTATCTTATTGCTCATTTTATTTTATTTTATTTATTTTCTATTTTATTTTATTTTATTTTTTTTAATAGTTTGTACAAGAAGGAAGAGGAAAAGGGCTTAATTTGATTTTGTAAGATAAAGGTAGTAGGAGCAGGAGAGGGGGTTAATTAAAAATTCCCTTTTTGTAGTCAGTACGGGATTGGCTGGGAACTTCTGATAAGAGCCAATCAGGAACCCCGGAACTGTCTCAATGAAGGTTGTGTTGTGTATATGATTTAGTGTGTCTGAGGAAGCCGAGTGTTTTGGTAGTCGGCGAAAACGTTTACAAAAATTTTATTTTTTAAAAATAAATTGTAGTGCTTTGCTCAGCCATTATTTTATTTTGTCTCCAAAGTTAATGCTATCAACGGCTATTCGCTGTAATATTTTTAACGCACATCGTATACATTTCATTCATTTCCTTCCGAGTGTAGTAGTATCAGTGAGTACATGTTTGTTAAATCGTGTTTGTTAAAATGTTACAGTTTAATTGGCACTGGATCATTGACGGTTTGAATTAACAAACATTACGAACAGAGCTTGTGTTATTTATAATAAATTGATATTTTTGTAATAATATCTATGTGTTCCAACCTAGAATACGTTGCGAAACTATCAATGCTCAATTAGTAGCCATATGATTCGAGTTATTTGCAAAGTCATTTCATAAATTATGTTGTACAAGAGTTCCATTCTACTAAAAATGCATGATATTTGGTAAACAAAACGCAATTTCAACTTTATTAATTTAAAAGCACAAATTACAGCATTAAGATTGCTGTTTTACTAACGTTCCACAGAAATTCGATAATTTCATATAATCCTCGTAAGTTTTAGACACATTGAAAGAATCGTTGCGGGGTGAATAACAATTTTGCCCATAAGAATGCCCTACAATAAAATGAATATTGTTGTACAATGCGTTTATATTACTAACGTTATTCAATGAAGCATTGAGAAACTAATTGATTTCGAGCTCGAAACGACATCGTATTGTACTTGTTTTGTCAGATGATATAATAATTAAAAATAATAAAAACCAGAAGTTTCATTTTAATAGCACCAATGAAAATTCATTTGTATCCAAAGTTAATGCTATCAACGGTAATTCGCTGCAGTACTTTTAACGCAAATCGTGTACAGTTCCTTCATTTCCTTCCGAGTGTAGTAGTACCAGTAAGTACATGTTTGTTAAATCGTGTTTGTTAAAATGTTACAGTTTAATTGGCTTTGGATCATTCACGGTTTGAATTAACAAACATTACGAACAGAGCTTGTGTTATTTATAATAAATTTAATATTCTTGTTATAGTATCTTTGTGCTCTAATCTAGAATTCATTGCCCAACTACCATGCTCAACTGGTAGTCATATCATTCGAGATATTTGCAAAGATATTTCATGAATTATGTTGTACAATAGTTCTTTTCTACCAAAATACATTGTATTTGGTAAACAAAACGCAATTTCAAAATTATTAGCTTAAAAGTACAAATACACACTACAACATTAAGATTGCTTTTAAGATTACCTATGTTCCCCTAGAAACACGATAATTTCATATAATCCTTGTAAGTTGTAGACAAATAGAAAGTATTGTTGCTGGGTGATTAGCAATTTTCCCCGCAAGAATGCCCTAGAATAAAATGAATATTGGTGTACAATGGGTTTATATTACTAACGTTATTCAATGAAGTATTGCGAGACTCATTGATTTCTAGCTCGAAACGACATCGTATTGCACTTGTCTTGTCAGATGATATAATAATTAAATAACATAAACACCAGATGTTTCATTTTAATAGCACCAGTGATGATTCATTTGTCCCCAAAGTTAATACTCTCAACGGCAATTCGCTGTAGTGCTTTTAACGAATATCGTGTGCAGTTCATTTATTTCCTTCCGAGTCTAGTTGTACCAGTGAGACCATGTTTGTTAAATCGTGTTTGTTAAATGTAACAGTTAAACTGGCTTTGGATCATTCACTGTTTGAATTAGCAAGCATTATCAACAGAGCTTGTGTTCTTTATAATAACATGATATTCTTCTAATAGTATTTTTCTGTTCTAATCTATAATACTTTGCCAAACTACCATGCTCAACTAGTAGCCATATCATTCGAGTTATTTGCACAGATTTTTTATGAATTATGTTGTACAGTACAATCGCGAGCATATATTTTTGACCCCCTTGAATGCTCATTTAAGCTATATGAATTGTGGTACTATTCGCCTATTGCATATGCAACCCAACTTGATTAGTGGATTATCTTGTATGCATATCACCTCAGGATGTGCAATTCTTCCTCCAAAAGTATTTTGCAGGGAAAAGAACGAGAATGTGTATTGCGGAATCATATAAATTGCAGGCGATAGCATCACTTAGAGAAATTTAAGATAAAACAGGTTTATTTGGAAGTAATGTTTCTTGTATCATATAGAAACTAGTAGAAATGTAGATTTAAAAACTTTTATATTCGATTTCCACATTTAAAAACGTAATTAGTTAATGTTATAACAATTTTGTGTGATAAAAAAATACTCTGAAGGATAATGAGGTATGGAGCAGAACACAAACAAGAGAGATAAACATTTGCGCACAAAAAGTGAAATAAATGATCTCAAAATTACAAAAAAATTACATTCAAATATATATTTTTCAAATATATTCCCCGTCTATTTTACACATTTTACCAGTAACATTACACACTATAATTAGTTTAAGAGAATGTCCAAACTAGGAGCGGGATTCAAACTCGAGTCGCCTGATTCGAAGTCCTTAACCTGAACCACTTTACTACGTATCTCATGCAGAACAGTGTTCACCATAACGTAGTAGTAGTTACGGAAAAGTAGCGATTGAAAAGGATGCAATGGCATGTCTTTTTGTTACCTATGTTTATTTGAGCAGAAGTTATGTGATATTCAGTAAAAGAATCAGTTTCTTTTCGTAAAACTGCAGCTTAATTACTTCTGTCATAGAGCACTGGAAGCTCCTCAAGATACTACATTTTGCCTTCTCATTGCCATGCGTGAGAAATACCAAATATGGGCGTAGTGTGGAAGTTCTTATGCCAATCCTGGGTGCAAAGAAAATCATGTTTTCATCGCAATAATTGCTACTCCATAATGTGTTTAGTTCGCATTGTGCTTCAATGAGATTATTTACATTGATTTTCTGCTGCGTACATAGTCCAATCTGCTGAAAACTCAAGTGCTGAAGGACCACGGTGGCTCTGTTGGTAGAGCGCTCACCTCTGGTCCTAGGGGTCGTGTGACCAATTCCTGCTTATGCCATGTGAGCTTTGTGGTGCACAAACACCGTGTGCGTGGGTTTTCGCGAGGTGCTCTCGTTTCCTCTCTTTCCTCATTCCACCAATTCATCCCATCATTATCCATACGGCCTAAAGGCCTTAAAATAAATTCAAATCAAAATTCAAGGGATGAAATTAGTTTGAAGGTATGTTTCTCCTTGCACTCAAGTCACCCCTTGATTTTGAATTAGATTCTACATTTCAAGCAACGGAGTGCGTTTTGGAACAACGTTGATTAAAAAAACAGTTCATCTGAACCTATGTGGATTTTATAGGCCTTTTGGAGATTTCCTTGGGTTTTCAAAATAAAATGTGATTAAACGTAAATGTAAAGTTGTGTACAGACCTCAGTACCCCAGTCGATAACAGTTTGTCACAACTGTGGAATCCAGAGGCTTGGAGTGGGTGTGTTATATTTGTTGGAGTGTTAAAAACTTTAAATTTATACCGTAGTTTCTCGTTATACAAGTACATAACGTGTGAAAATAATATCATAGAACTCATAATAGATAAGCAGTACGCTTCTCCATTTGTGTCTGCGCTAAAACTAAAGGAATTTTGTTCAGAGCACGTGATTTTG
>JAGDQP010019332.1:0-11904 GCA_022664845.1 Lepisma saccharinum
CACTGGTTGTATGTAGCCGCGTATACTGTGAAGCCCACAAAGATTACAAACACATGTGTAAAAAATAATAAAACCATGTAACAAGCCTAGAATTAAGATATTTCTATGTTGTCTCTTTTCTCACACGCTTCAACGCAGACCCATCGCACGTGGTGTGAACCCTGGAAGCACATTTTTAACATCAGAAAATAAACATATCAATTCAGTGAAGACCACACTGTATGAAAGATCACACAGTTAGATTTACGAGGCAGTCCTCTGTCTGTTACGATGCTTACTTAGTACTGTTCCAATACACCACAAACATCGACCGGCGGTGCCCTTCCTATCGTGCTTTTCTCTCTTCTTTGCTCGTAGAAAAGAAAAAAAGTTTCAGATGGGTCCAGCTAGCAAGCATCCAACGAGGAAAAGAACAAGGGCATAAATATGAATAAGATTCAATTAAGGTCCAAGTCCTGACATGGCTTCACTCTGGGCGCGCCAGGAACTGTTCCCTGTGGAACATTGGGAAAGGACATGCGAGGACCGGAAAGAGGAGGAGAGGGATATGAGCTATGAAGGAATGAGGGACCTCATAACTTAACCACCAGAACCAGAAATTGGATTGTGTAGGGATGGGTAGGGGGAAAAAGAAAGAAAAAACTCAGACAGTAGGGGAGATATTGCTGTTTCCCTTGATTTCTTTATACTCTTACAGGCAAAGTCACGCAATGAATGCTTCGGCACTACACTGCTTGAATTCGTGTGGTACTTTTGTTCAAAGAATTCATCATAATTTTTATTTCTTGTTCGTACTTTTTTTTTAAAAAAAAAAAGAAGTTTACGCGAAATGAACTGATGATGTAAAATGACACAGCGGGAAAAAAAATGAAGTGGTTACTTATATCTGGAATTGTAAAAAAATAACTCTGTGATCCATTTTTTATATCTGTTTACAAAGCAATTCTAGCTAATGGTCATCCCATACATATAGTACTGGCTCTTGGACTAAGCGCTCCAGGATCGAGTTGATCTCCCTCTGTTTAATAACTGGACTGGATTGTATCACTTGAATTACGTCACGTGGCAGCATCACACATGACGTCACGACATTTGAAATCTTTTCAAGTTTTTCTTATTTATGGATACTTCTATGTGAGATAATAGATTCATTTGTATGTTTCTTGAACGGTCTACAATAGTAATTTTCACACGGGAAACGTTTTTTTTATACGTAACGAATCACATGGAAGTATTGCTCAACATTAGCGGTTTAAGTCTAATTTCCTTATCTGCAGAACGTTAGAGATCTACTACAGGGCATTTATACATTCTCTATGGTTATTCAGAGATTCTGCCAGCACCCCTTCAAAACTCTCGAGTACACACCTCGAACTTTAAAATTATTACCGTTAAGAATGGATAGAACCCATCTAGTTACATTCCCCCAATTCTGGGTTTACACCCCCCGAAAAATACAAATCTGGAAGAGTCTGTGGTACTTGAATGGGCACTGCATCACATCAGAAATTCGAAAGGCCATGACATCATGCTACTAGTGTCGACTGCAAGTAAAGAAGCTTTGATCAGTGGTACACCAGTACGCCGCATTTCGGCACCACTGTAACAAGAATCGTCTGTTGTGCACGTCTGCTATGCTACGCTTAAAATCTTATGAGGCTTGACAAAATTCCAATCCACCTTCTACAGTCGTTAGACTATTTTCTTTTGAGTACATGCAGGAATAAGCCTGAGCCATAATTCTGTTACCGCTCATACATATCTTTATTTTTGACTACTAGTGACAAATAAATGATCTGGCAAAGTTATAACAGATTTTCTGTGTTTCTTTTCTTTGTGTTTTTTATTTCAACCATAAAACAGAAAGCGTATTCATATGACGTCATCAGTTCTCAATTCTCTACGCTCTCTCTTTTCCCACAAAAGCTTGACCTCAATTATGGCGCCCGAACAGGGACTGAGTGACATATGGCACCCGAAAGGGCTACACCAGTTTTCATAAAGTCTTGTCTTGTTGTTGGAACGATAGGTGACCTAGCTCCATGAAATCAAATCTACCAATAAAATCATGCATCTCTTTTTTACGGCTATGCGCAATCTGTAGTTTCGAGTTCTCTCGTTCGTGACGCTGAAGTAAAAAAAATCACGTGGCTTAACAGAAATATTATCTGATGTACATGTACAGCAAGACATTTACCTTTCTTCTGTAGAAATGAGTTATCTGTAAGTATATACTGCCGGAAAAGAGTTGGCAATATTGAAGCTACGTCTTTTGACAAAGAGCTCTTCAAGGTCAAACTGCTGCTTCCCATTTAGAAACCACTTTATAATAAGATTTTCCTGTCAAAGAATAATAAATTAATGAATTTGAGGAAAAACAAAAAATAGTTTTCATTAATGGGCAGGACAAACAGCTACAACCTAAGTCTGACAAATCCACTCAGTATGGCCCACAGCAGAACTTGAGTTTCCGGGTCTTCTCTATACCTATTCGAAGTCAGTGATGGTAAAGGCTAGACCAAAAGAGGTGGATTTGTTCAGTTAATTCTTACCAGATTTTGTTTGATTTAATCATTATATAGAAAGTTGTTTAATTTGACATACTGAACTGTTATTGTTTAATTTAACATACTTAAGTGTTATTGTTTCATTAGGATTGTATTTTGCGTAATCAGTCTCAAAGTTTAATTAACCCTTTATTAGATTATCTAATTACTAATGTTTATGTAATTGTTTGTTTATCATTATAAAGATGATTACGCAATTTGGTTTTGTAAACAGATAAGTAGTTTATCCTTATTATTCAGGCAATGATAGTTTGAAAAAACAAATTTATTAGTTATTGTGTCAGTCTGTTAAATTAACTTTCGCACATAAAAACTTCCTACATCAATTTTAGTTTCTGTGTGCAATTTCCCAAACTTACAAAAGTGTGTCAAATTTCAGTCTGACTTGTCTCATAATACTGATACTTCGTTTTTAAGTTCTTATCAATGAAAGAAGGTATTAAAATTTAAATTCAAAATAAAAAAAAAGAAGGGGTAAGACAATGTGAATATGATTACTCTTTGAAGAAGCTTCCTATACCTAAGTTTGTAAGTATTGATTTCTTGAAGATAAAGAGTTCTTGGTAAATAAGTGGTCTTACAAATTCAATTTGCGAGAATATGAATTTTTTTAGGCCATTCAATGAAAAAAATGTTTAAAATATTTTACAAGTATTACTCTCAAATGTTACAATCTGTTGATATTTTTGCTGCATCTATTGTTTTTAATCTTAAACATCGAAAATTTCATTAATATAAAATTATTATTTTAAATTAAAAATTTAGCATAGCAGCGGATCATCTGAAGTGTATATGCAACACGCAAAATACGAATTTTAAATCTTATTTCGAACTTCTATTTTTTAAAAAGAATGTTATGCTAATAAGATATTTGGAAGATAATACTAAAGACTGACTTAAAACTTCCTAAATGTTTCAGTGTAGCCAAATATTTTATTTCAAGTTGAGCGTTAAGTAATTGCGAAAATATTCACGAAAGAGCCTGATTCTAAACTTATTTTTCAAATATCCATAAACTTTGTTTGCGGAGATTATGTTTATCTGAAAACAAAATAAGAAATAAACTTCATATATATATTTTTAAACTACGCGAGAAAGTTCAGTGGACTCATCAGAATATTGTCGATTTTAATTTCTTTTGACTTATATTATAGATGAGTTTATTATTTTTATTTCTTATTCATTTTTTTTCAATTCTGTCATAGTTCATAATCATTCCTTCGTTCAACCTCTAGATGTAGTTCAAATATGCGTAAAAGAGGGCAGTCGTTTGAACAATTTAAAGTATAAATTAAAATCTATTTTGCGTTACTAAATGGTAATATATAGGTCAGTAGTTTCGCATTGTAAATGCCTAATACGAGATATGTATTACATTCCTGAATCAAAGATTAAAACCACCTTAGTTTCCCTTAAAACAATATGATATGGAAATTTTTATTAAGCTTAGATCCTTAAATCTGCGTTTACTTAAGGTTATCCAAGGTTGATTGATTCTTTCGATGGACTTGGGGTCTAGACTCTAGGATTATTTTGTTTACACTTCCTCCACATGCTATATAGCCCCATGGTCACTCACTGACTCATCAAAAATTTGGTATTAAAGCGTATGATCAAGAGTAGGTAAAGGAAAAAAGAAACGAATTTTGAAAAGGTCACCATCTTGGATCCAAAAAGGCCGCCAAACCTATTATTGTAAGAATACACAGCCTAAACCACTGGGGCTATCGAAGTCAAATTTGCTATGAAGGTATGCACGAAACTATTACGTTACGAGACTATTACGAAATGTCTCGAAAGACGCCATCTTGGATTCAAAATGGCGGACTAAGAATCCATCTTCAACACCGTTTTAGCTAGATATACGAAATTTGGCATAAAGGTGTATTATTACGAGTAGTTTAGGGAAATATTACATTTGAAAAAGTCGCCATCTTGGATTCAAAATGGCCGTCCAAAAACCATTTTCCACACCGTTCGACCAAGAGAAATAAAATTTTATATGAAGGTGTACCATCACGAGTAGGTCATGACAATATAAGAAAATTAAAAAAGTCGCCCTCTTAAATCCAAAATGGAAGACAAAAAAAAACACTTTTCAAACCACTGAAGCTAGAGAAACGAAATTTGGTATGAAGGTCTAGGCTAGCATCATGCGTAGGTTACAATAAATGGGGCAAACATCCTCTATAGGAGCGTAGCCCGCGGGAGTGGCAGATCGGCACCATAGGGATGCAGCCCCCCATAGATCTTTTGCTACGATAAAAGGGGTGCAGCTCCTCCAAAAACAAGTTTGAGGCCCAGCCCACACGGGAGTCTGGGGGCAGCGCCCCCACCGAAGCAAAGCGAATTCATAGTTTAAAGCTTCAAAATTATATCTTAGCAAAAAGTCAGGTTAAGCATGCAAAGTTCCAATCTATCTTGTATGTTAGCTGACGTAGAATACGAGTAGCTTATTTGGTAGGAATGTAATGTTCGGTAAATCTCAAGGCCATCCTCTTAATGACAGATAAATCTACTACAATACTGATATTTTATTTACGTTAGTGAAGTTTTAATTTGGCACTCAAAAATACCTTAATTATTCCATAAATTATACAATCAGAGATTATTTTCTTTTAACACGTTTCACAGAATCCTTTCGAATTTAACCAGGGGATCAAAGTGGCTTCCGTGTTCATTATCATCCAATCAGTGACGAAGCGTGACATAGACAGTGTTAAGAAAAAAACTTTAGGGAAGTCAAAAGTAAAAGAAAATAATAACTATAAATTTTTATCTGAAAATATAGTACAATATTGAAAATATTTCTACAAATTGTTCAACTTGCTTACCTCAGTTAACTTCCGGTAGATAAGTTCAAAACATGCACCCACCCCCTGTAGTCACATAATTACATCGCTGACTTTGGAAAACGATGGAGAAGGGACGTGAGTTCGAGCCTCACATACTCAACCAGGCAATGTATGGATGGGATCTTCGATAGAAATCTCACTCCTCCACGGAAATAGCAAAGTAAAAAAAAACCTCTAGGAATGACAGGCTTGAAAGTTCCGAACTCCCACTTTCATCTCGGCTACGTCATCAGCTTCTCTCTGTAATCACGGTCCCTAATACTACACGTAAAGAATGAACACCAACAACTTAATTCGTGTGAGAATTTTATGTTCACTACTGCAGAAGTTAATGTTCATTTTGTAGCAGCAGCCAGTTCAAAACACTTTAGCGCAACAGTTTAAATTTAGTAATCTCTGACTGCATAAAAGTGACTCGACTTTTATTTTACTTCCTGATTTCAATGAAACACATTTCTGAAAATTACGGAAACCCACTTTAGTTGGCTGCCTAATGAAGTCTAAAACTTCATTTTCTTCCCCTCTTACAAATATAATTGTCTTGAAGGGATCTAAGTCAACTCAAAAAAGACTGAGAGTCTATTTTACCAGTGGAAAACGCTTGCGATTTTGTGGATACGGAAGGGAGTGGGGTGGCAAAAGTCCTACATCAACAATATGAAAGTTATACATTTTATTAGCTAAATTAATGTTAAAAAAAATTGCAAAGCATTCAAAGATATAAATTATCCTAGATTTAGTTACAAGATTTTTCAAATTAGCTACATAAAATAACAAGTCACTCAGCAAGAATCAATCCGCTTTCCGCATATAAATCACCAGTAGGAGGATTTTGGGAACAAGTTTTCCATCCTCTACTATTATTTTCTGACAAAGTAGAATATAATTATCTATGTCATTAGATATAGTTTCCGACAGCCTAATATTAAAGAAAATGTCTACAGTGATAAATATTTTACCATTATTATTATTAATTTATATTCATTTCTCATGTTGAACAATACGCCTTCGTACAACGTTTTAATTCACTGCTCGCGAACAACTCATGCATGTACTGTATGAGGAGAGACATATCTATTTTAAAGCATGTGACAGCCCAAGGTCTTTAAAAACATTGAGTATAACCAATAAGGCCGTGAGCGCGAGTCACTATTGAAGACTACTCAAGGAAGACATATTGAAGACTGTCTTACTGTTCGAATATCTCAGTCGCTTCTATCGTCTGCTACTACTTTCGAGAGGTGCAAGGTGAACGAAAGCAAGCAACCATTTTGGAGCTAATAGAAGCGCTTACAGTACCCTTGAATGTTGTAGAATATAACATGGTTTACATTATAACTTGTATGTTACATAAGAGGATAAATCAAAGCTTACTAGCAGTGAATACAAATGCAATTATTTTTTTTTATTTAAAAAATGGGTAGACATTGTCTACCCTGTATATACCGAGAATGCGCCACTTCATCTGATACATCTTGATGCGATTTAATGAAATATAAACAATAGGTTGCGTATTTCAATGATAGGCTTCGTAGATGTAAGAGCCAGAGCTTCTGGTTTCTGGCGGTCCCTTTAACGTACTGCTTCGTTGTTGTCTGTCTGTAACAATAGGCTTTTTAGAGGATTCCGTTTAGGTCTAAAGAATTCCAGGATCCATTGAAGGATAGTAATTGAATGGTGCAGTTCTCTTTTCCGGAAATGCCTCTTTTCCGAATCCTAATAGACTGTTGGTGATAAGTCCTACGTAACTTCTTCTCTGTTGCCATGGTAATGGAGGTCTGTGACGTCATGAATTAGTCCATAGGACGGCCCGAGTTTATTCGTTATTTGAAATGCTTTGTCGTTTTTACTGTGCAAATCAGTTCCACTCTAAGGGAAAGAGCTCTTGGGGAAAAGGAAATCGAGAGAATGTTATGCCAAATTTCCTGTAGTAAATGTGGTGGTGGTCAGCTACCTAAATGAGGTTTGAAACCAGTTGCGAGTTTAACAAATAATACGAGAGAATGTTCATTACTTGTGCTACTTATATCTCTAAAAAAAAGCGGAATTTTCCATCAGCAGTCACTAAATATTGTTAGGATTCTCTCTGAGAGGGCATTTTTAGTATCGACATTGTTTGTTTCCCCTTTCTCGTCCCAGCTCCTCACGTTTTGTTGTACGTACTTGAATTCTTCGTGTGTAGGAGAGGCGGTCTCTTGATGGCTTATCTCTGCTAACAGAGCAGGTGTATGGTTGATGAGCAAAGAGCGTGTTCTGTATGCATGATTTTTTAAAAAAGAGAGTCTATGTAGGTATTCTTTCCACATGTATTACTGGCTGTTATATGGTATGTATCTATGTATATTGCAGGTGGTTCTTTTGGGATAGTTAGCTAGCTGCTTGGTTTCTGGTAGATGCAGCCGAAGAAGTTGGTAAAGTGGGGGGGGGAGAAGAAAATATGATGAAGAACAAGTAAAATGTAGCTTTAGCTATTGAAGCCGCAGGGTGTGGGTGGAAAAGCGGCAGCGGCGGCCATCTTGCTTTTACTTGCTTGGGAGACGGGAGCCGGTTTTCTTCTTCTAGGACTTGGGCTATCGTGGCATGCCGTTTCGTTCTTGGTCTTGTGTGAGTGGTTTTTAGTGGCGGGTTTTCCTTCCCTTTTTTTTTATCTTCTGTCGTTTTCACTGTGATCTCTTCCCCACCTCCCCGGTCCCTCGCAACCAGAACCACTGTACTCTTCTTGCATCTCCCTTCTATTCTCGACTTTTTTCCTTCTTTCTTTTCTTTAAAAACTCTTGTTTTGTACCTGTGATCCAGTCGGAAGCTGAGGATCTTAGCGTGATTAAACACCCCTCCTTTTTCCTGATACGTGATTTTCTCCGCCCTCCCTTCCCGCAGCCTCCGAAATTCCCTTCAGAAAGTCTTCGGCAGAGAGCGAGAGAGCAAGCAAGAAGAGAGGATACGAAATCTCTATCTTTCTTTCTCTATCTCTCTCTCTCTCTCTCTCTGAATAGAACCGCCTCCACTTTACATCCACCCATCAGCCCCAGTCACGCACTTTGTTAGTCTTTTATTTTTTGGGCTTTGTTCTTTTCGATTGCGTACCAACTGACTGACCCGTAGACCGAAAATTCTCCTTCTTCTTCGTACCCTATGTACCATACAAGAGTATTCCTTCAATGTTTTCTTCCACCGTTAGTATGATTCCTCCCGGCATTGTTTCCACCATTATATAATAGAATGTAAGATAATCATATTGAAGATTTCATTCCAAATTATAGAAATTAAATAGTAGAAACTCATTGCATTGCCACTAGTCAATTTGTAGGTGAAGAATCAGAATATTACTTATGGCGATTTCTCCTGCTGCAAATCGAAAGAAAATCCTTGCCCGAATGGGAGACAGTGTGATTCTCGATGACGTAATTGGAATTAAATAAATGAGAGGGTTGCTGATTAACCAATGGGTAGAGCCGTCAAATCGCTACATGTGTTGTGGCTTTCTGAACGCAACTAAATAAATGTTCTTTCAACGACAAAGGAAAACGAAGATAAGTACTCAGTGGCATAACTAGAAATTTCGGTCCCCCGAAAGAAAACTATTAGGTCCCTTGTCCTAGGGCCCTTTTGGCAGCATCTCCCACATTCAATTTTGAGGAAATTCTTGCTACACGTAAACACACACACATGCTAAAATAGAGCAGTGTTGCCAAATTTCTAAAACCGATATTCTTTCCAGAAGGCATAAATTTTTCCGTCCAGGCATAAAAAAGCTTCCCTTTTACCAACTAGGATATGAGAAAATATTAAAAAGAAGCTTTGAGGCAATTTCTCTTGTATGTTTGCTAAGTTGCTCATTACGTAACTCATTTATAGTTGCCTGTAGGACCACCTGGGCTCCCTGCAACGCTGGGTCTCGCGGTATTGTAGTAACGCCTCTGATTTGGTTTCTCTTTTCTCATTCTTTTGATGATTCTCCTGGCGAAACTATATAGAACACTTTAGTCAATATGGTCGGCAGTAGAACTCGAATCTGTTTACCTCCCAACTAGCAAAATTCGAAGGCTCAAACCTTAACCACTAGCAAATTAAGTATCGTTTTTGGATGACGTTAGTGCGGAGCTAGTTCCTGATTTTGGAAGCAGTTCTGCAAAAATAATTAAAGTGTGTGAATTAAAGAATTTTTACAGTAAGGGTAGTGGATGAAATACTGTTGATAAGAAAATAAAGAGATGAATCATGTATTTTTTACACGCTTTATACTAACTTGCTCTGTAATAATCTCTGGTACAAATTTTGTAATTGATTTTTAACTCACTTACCATCATCCGATTTCTTTGAAATTTTGTAAACTTGCTTGCTTCCGATGATAATATAATAATTCAATCACTAGATATACGACAGAATAATCCAGTTAACTGTAATTAATTAAAATTAAAATAATTCGAAATTATCCTTAAATGCACGCAACGCCGCAACTATTTTGTGAAATTTGGGTTGCCTATCTCGCAGGGAGTTTAATATTCAACTATTATACATAAAAAAAATAATTAAAAAGGAATTTAAAAACACTCTTTTTTAAGATGGACTAAAAAGTAAAAAATAATAATAAATTGGATTAATCTTATGAATCGGAAAACAAAAGCGTGGATGCTCTTGCTTGCCTTATCATAAAATCAAAATATCTAAGAGCACCCACGCTTTTATTTTCCGATTCATAAAATTTATTCAATATATTTTACTATGTTTTTAAATCCTTTTTTAATTTATTTTTTTTATATATTATACGTTCGTGCACATGCAGACTCACAGGGGGGATTTCCTCCTCATCTCCCCGTTAATTCGCACACTGCTCTTGGGTTACGTAGTCAAATAATAATCATACTTCAAATAACTTAGTAAGTTACTTAGAAATATTATAAATAGTACTGGCTTAATTTGAATAGCGTGTTCAAAGAAAGCCAAGACAAAAGTCAGATTGAAATAATTGTTATTTAGTACCAACACGTTCTAAAAAGTAAACGTTTTAATATTGACGGTTTATTTTAAAGAAAACAGCGGGTAACGGAGATTTTATTAAATTGCTATTTGAACAAATCCATTACCATCCAAAAAAGAAAACTTCTTTCTGTACATTATCGCTACGAAATGTCGTTTTTCTTCAGAATTGTTTAATTTTAACACCTTACCTATTTCCGTCAGTGATGAGAGTGTTTGGTATAGTTGAGATAGTAGAAGAAAAAAGAGGTCAACTTGAATCAGTATCGCAATATTGCCATCACAATCATTAAACCGTAAGACTTCCTTATTTCAACACTTGAGAAAGGTACCAATGAAACTCGGAAATCTAGATTTGTGATTATTTTAACTTCGAATAATTATAAGAATGAAACAATTGAATATCTATTTGGGAATGATTATCAGAGAAAACCAGGCGTCGAAAATCTTATAATATAACAGAATCTGATGACTCAGAAGAATCAAAAAAATATTGCGTAGAACTTCATCGAATATATGCATACTTATCTGATTCTCTTCCTTCACGAAACTTATAACTAGCACTTTCAGTTCTTTTTCGACTGCGTGATACTTCCAAATGCGTCGACAATTCTAGGATATAAAAACAATTTCTCTCTAAGATGGCGATAAGAAAACATGAGCTTCTTTGAATTCGGTTGTGTATTAGAATACGCGGTAATGATGATCATTACGTAGGAGGAAAGGATTATTCACACTTAAGTCACCTTGCTTTTAAATACAGTAATCTTTTGGAATTAATAACTATGTATCTTCATTATACTTTCATTCAAAAAAAGTGCAATGGATTTGAAATGCACTTTGTAATAGTGTATCAATAAGAAAAAGTGTCTGTACTTTTGTTACAAAAACATAAAAAGAGTCATTTCCTAGAATCTAAAAGAAATATTTTTTTTGTTGAGAGCAACTATGTTATAAATTTTGAGGGGAAAAAGAGAGAGAGAGAGGTCTGGATAAGCAGAATTGAAGGCATATATAGTAATTCACCTGTATAAAAGAAAAATCCTCAATGGTGCGGTTTTTTCTTGCCTTCGCCAAATGCATGGATTCCTCGAAGTCGTTAAGGAAATATGAAAGGCTATAATTACAACCATAATCATACGACTTCCTCGGCACACTATGAAATGATGAAGGCCACAGACGGACAAATACTGTGAAGGGAAGAAAAAGTGTGGAGAATATGAGTATATGAACACTCACGCATATTCCTATACGCTCTTACACACACACCAACTCACACACACACACACAGAGGTGGGGATGGATAAACTCATACAGACACTTATACAGAACACTCAGACAAGGTAGTGTTGAATGATTCATGTTTCTTTATTTTTGAGACAAACGAATGACTGAGTTTCAGTTATGTTCATGTCTCGAATGTAGAAAAACTTATTACTTATTACCAGAAGAAGTGTTCAGACAATAGGTCCTCTTGATGTAAGCTTTTATTGCATACACTATAC
>JAGDQP010019332.1:17316-35035 GCA_022664845.1 Lepisma saccharinum
TAAAACTGCTTTTGGGCAGAGTACCTATCATCATCATTGTTCAATGATATGATGTCTTCGCTTTTCATTATCAAGGGAATAATTGCTTCCTTCAGTTGTTTTAAAAGCAATAAGAATCCGTACCATCCTGCCAGACGACTAGTGTATCATCAATATAACGCTACCAGAAGCGTGGTTTAAATATGTTGTCGTTGAAGGCTAATGCATAGATTAACACTTCGAGTAAAAACGCTTGGTTTGAGCTTTTGTTCAGCGGATTATCCTCAGCAGTTACTCTTCAATTATATTATTTATTTAGATACTGACACAAGTTGCGTGTAAAATTGTGAAACCCCCCATCTCTGGATTGTCACCAGAAGTTACCAATTAACAAATAAATTTTACATTGTAGTTCTTCAAATTGAATGTAGATGATACTAGATTTTACCAAATTTCTACTTTAGCCTGGATCCGCTTTCTGTAGAAAATTGTCAGAGAGGTCGATGAAATTTTATAGACACACTAGACTGGCCATGTAACTACAGGATGTACTGACTTACTTACATTTTTTTTTATTACAAAAATATATCATTCACCATTGCACATAAATAGAATAATGCTCTTAAAATATTAATTTCTACACTGTGTAGATGAGGTATTGTAAGTCCACTGTTATATTCATCTTGTCGGACTCCTTTTGGTATATTATAGAAGAAAAAGTAAATCTTTTGTATTTTATTGTGTCTATTGCAAAAGGAGAATAAAAAGGAAAAAAAATCACACGATTTTTCGGCTGTTCTTTGTGTAAATTATAGTGCTTTTATTTCTTATATATATATATATTTTTTCCTAAAAATGCGCGTGCGCAAAACGTCTGTTTGTTGGTAACTTTTGCCACAAGGCACGTGGTCTTTTTCTGACGGTTGCTAGGTGACCCCAAACGACTCCTCCCACCAATCTACGCTATTCACGACGAAGGACCTTAGAAGTCACGGATCACAAGAAGAACTAGAAAAAGAAAGAAAAGAAATGGAGAAGAGAAAGAACTGTGGAGAGAGAGAGAGAGAGAGAGAGATGCTAAAGGACTCAACCAACCACAGGTGCTGTAGCATGCCGAGGAGTATCTCCATCTGTCCTTTTCTCCTCCTCCCTCTTTCTCTTTTCCTAAACTCTCTACGTGGTATAAAATACCGAAAGACACGCAAATTTTGGTTCGAGGCGAAGTTCGAGTCTCATTCCGCTTGAACCTTTCCGTCTGTCAATATAACAATCCTACCTGAAATATATAAACGTTTTCTTTTTTTTCCAGTATATATAGTTTTAGATATGCATACGAAATAATAATAATTCTACTGCGAGTCTTCTTTCTGTAAAATCTGCGCATAGAATGACGTCCCGTGGCCCATGTCCATTGTTCAGTGGTTGCGATGAATGTTTTATGGGTATTAAGGAGACACGAAGGTTCGAGTCCAGTTGTCTGCTATCCTGACAGAAGTTTTTTTTTTACCAGTGTATTCCTCAATTCTCCAAGATAAATGTCGGGATAAAATCTAAAGTAAGAAGATTGCTAAATTTTCCCCCGTAAGAATGCTCGCAATGAGATGTCATCCTTCAGGCTAGACCATAGCGACATGTTCAGTCTATAAATTGAAATTGAATTAAAATGAAACATAAGCAAGGTAGAAGACGTTGCATTTTCTCGTAAAATTTGCACAAAATTCAACTTTTCGAGACAGCTGATGAAATTTAAAAAAAGAAAAAAAACATGCACCAGAAGTAATTTTGGAATCTTGACTTTTTTTTTTCTATAAATCATTCACCTCGAAACCCAGATAAATTTCAACTAGATCCTCATATCCATCGAGATGAAATTGTTTCTCGGTGCACAGATAAGAACTATTTCCTCAATTTTAAGAAACTGCTTTTTACTTTGTGCTTGGTCGCTAGTGTTTTTTTTTTCTTAAAAAAAAAAAAAACAAGTTCAAACATCAAACAGGTGTACGGCTAGTTTCGACTCTGATTCCATCTAGGAATTCAAAATCAAATTACGTGTTGGAAAGGCTGCGCTGAGTTTTCAAGCTTTTGACAACAAACTTATGGGTATAAAAGCATATTCTAGTTTGCTTTGTGGTTATCTAACGCTCTATAGTATTAAAATAGGTGTCTTAGGCCTAACAAAACAAGATGTCGAAAAAGATATACAGTGTATAGTTCCATTGTTCTTTTCAAATAAACTGATTTATTTCCGGTTGTGGAATATTTAGAGAGGTGGAAATTAAAAAAAAAAAATATTTTAAGTTTTAACTCGAGACAAAAATAAAATTATTTCGCATTCTTTGACAGCACTAGGGCGATGTTTCATACATATATTTCCATATTCACTTTTTCTCCTTTCCTCCAAAGGCCGATACTACAAAAGTAAAAGTCGGTGGGGCCGTATGACCCCGGACCGTCGACTTTTGATTATGGGGAACAATCCTTTTTTTTGACAGGTAAAATTTGATAAATTTTATTTTGTTTTATCTATTTTAATAACTATCGACTTCAGCCTATCCCGCTTATAAGAGTGGAATGCTTTTTTTTAATCCACAAATGACCTAGCCGGGATTCCAACCCAAAACTTCTTTGGTATGTATTCTTTGATTACTCCTTTTCTGTAACTACCAACCCTCAATGCATATATGTAATTATGTTGACTTCAGAAGCCAAGATATACAAGTACCATTGACGAATAAAGAAAAAAAATTCAAGGTATTCTTTTAAATATAATCCGAAATATATGTGACACAATATTGTCATATTTTTGACAGGTACAAAATTGTCATATTAAGGTCAGCAAAGGTACAAAATATGACAGTTTTGTGTATTCTTTAAATCGTCAATGTTATTTGTATCAATTGCCTTTTGGAGTCGACATTATCTCCTGTAATAATGTGAATTGTAAGAATCTGATATTAAGCTTAATTTTCACCTGTACATTAATTTCGTACAAGTTACGTGTACTGAAATTTGAGTAAATTACAGATTGTTATCCTACTTTTATGAGTAAGTTTCTTTTGTTTTTTCATGTCGTTTGTGAGAAAAATAACACTTCTTTCTCAGTTTAACATTTTTTTTCTAGTAGCGAAACGTACGTACAGTATAATATGCAAATTCTCAAACTAATATAGTATGGAATGATAAAAACATAGCACACCCTCAGAATATATAAACTAATTAACACTGAGATAGCACTGACAGGAAATGAGGGCCGTATTCGTAAAGTTATTCCAACAGTAAAATGAATACTTAAAAAAAAAATAAAAAGCTGTAATGTTACCCAATTAAGTAACTAACTAACTGACTTTAAGAATAAAGAATATAAGTGTACATAATGTATGTCGATTCCAGAAATCAAGGGATACAAATAACATTGACGAATTAAAAGGTAAAGGTTTGAGATAATATTTTATTTATATAACCCGAAATACATGTGACACAATACTGTCATATTTTGTACACGGGCACATTAAAGTCCAAGTTTTTTTTTAAGAAAATATGACAGTTTTGTGTCGTATATGTTTCGGGTTATATATAAAAGTTTACCTCAAAATATTTTTTTTCTAAATCGTCAATGTTACTTGGTTTCTGGAGTCGACATATTATGATTGACACCAAGAGGTGAAGTGGGTGTGGGAAGATTTGTACTTTATTTTTATAGTAACATGAAGAAACGACTCTCTCTGAAAGAACAGTACACACACCATCCTATTCTTTTTTCACTTCTCTTGTTCTTCCAGAGTGATGGAACTTCTTCGAGTACTGCCTCACCCCACGCTCAAACCACTTGTCAGGGATTTGCGTGGTCCTCCACGGATAGGAGCCGCAAAAACATTCATGATTATGAACTTTGGTTAGGATCATGGAGAAGTACTCGGCCCACTTCTAAGATGTCCCTCAACGACGCGCTCAGTCAGTGCTATCCAGGCCTTCAGGATCGGAGGGTGTGTACCTTTCATGATATTAAATTGTTAGAAGAAAATTGCGGATAAGATCTGATCACACATACGCGCGCACGTACGTGTTCACATATTATTATTATTATTATTATTGCCTTTCTCGTTTGTTCCTATAACTGTAATGTCAACCACAATTATAATTAAAGTTTATGGGTAATCTTTGACAATTGCTCACGTTTATCCAAATAAATGCCACCTTCAAATGGTTTGCAAAAACAAACAGGTTGTGATCAGATCGAATCATTTTAAATAAATATGTTATTACTAGTACTAAAATAGATCGTTCTTTTTGTTAGTTTTTACGTGAGAGGGCAGATTCCTTTTAATCGTTGATGTTTATGTTCACCAGTTTGTGCCTCAGCAAGCGAAAAACCTATTTTCTTTAGTACCTTATAGTCTAAGCTAGATGAGCGTAATTTCGCCATGTTTACAAATCCGCCACCTACCCTCATTCACAACATTCTGAAAGAAATTTGATAAACGGAATCTGTGTTAGATAGAGCAGTGCGTGATGGTTGTCTTTTGGTCTATTTCCACAACCATGATCCATGCGCATGCGTCGTGCTGACAATAGTATGATAACGAAAGTGCGATTGATCTAGTTTCTGCTTCTATAAATATACTATATTTTTAATTGTACTAATCAGTTTGTTGAAATGATCAAACTGTTCTTCGTATTACGCATTAGTTAGGTTCTGTAATTGTTTTGTATTTCTGTGGTTTTTTTATCTCCATGTCTGTGAAAAGTATTAGTGCTTATGATTTCGCCATGCCGGACAACCGACTCAAATATTTGTGTGTGTGTGTGTGATTTGAAAAATATATGTATGTCTCCATTTTTAATTTTAGTGTTAGATATTAGATTTGACTCAAAAATACTTTAAGAGAATATCTGGAAAAGGACGATCCTACTGTGTTTTCTGCTAATATCATTCCTGTGAAAAGTTTCCCCCCTCATACCATGATCCTTTGTTAACTCATTCCGTTACAAATTAATTATGTAATTGCAATATTTCAAGTAATGAGCGATAGAGGGAATTATTTCATATTTTACATGTGGTGAACCACTAAAGATATACCAATTGGAGAACCAAGCATACAATTTCGAAATAAGCTAACGTAATCGAGTACGCAGTGTTTGCAATTTCACCTTTTGGGAGGTTTCTAGTTACTTTTTTCCTTTGCCAACTATCAGTTGCCAAGAGTAAAGTAGTATAATTTACTAAAGAAAATGAAAGATCGCGCATGTCAATTTGTTTTATACAATCTTAGCATCACCTGTACCGTACTTATCTTTCGCTTCCTTTCCGTTGAGAACAAACACTATTGCCCAAGTTGGAGGCGTTCTTGAATATGTTACTAAAAAGAGAGAAACCTAAATTTGCCCGTCGTATTTTGTGATCAAGTCCTTCTGTTTCACACTGAATATACCCGTACGCTAATATCATAACACATTTGCTTATTTTAAAAGGAATTTGTTTACACGAAAATACAATAAATAAATCAATTAACACCTAATTGATAGGTTTTTGAAATAAGGAGGAGATTATAGTGCCATCTTTCTTTACTTCCTCCCATTAAACTAATAAACAGAAGGATTGTTATTGCTTAAAAGATTTAATAAAAAAAGTTAATGGGGGCGGAACAATCATGATTGAACTCCGGGGGGAAGGGGCAAGCTGAAAGGAATACCGGCAGCAAAACTGAAGAAGCTTCGTATGAAGTTCGAAAGCGCCACGAGGCTAATCTCATGTTCCTAGAGGCGATCGTGTGTTGTTGACTGGAGGGGGAGTTCAGTCAGGCCTTGTTTCTTAATCAGAAGCCACTGTGAGGGCTCCTGTTCCTCTACGTGTGTGTGTGTGTGTTCCTTTGACTTCCTAACCTGGTATTAAACTCTTTTTGTAAAAATACGGTGTTTCAATCATCTAAATGTTAAACGGTTTGGAACTTTTGAAAGAAAAAAAAAATCTTTGCTTTCTTAAGATGTTTTGTTGACCTTTTTCACCCCTCTCTCCTACTATCTCCATTCATTACGAGCTGCTACCAGCTTCTTTCTTGTATACAAAACAGGTCGTTTTTCCACCAACAGTAATGATGACGCGTGGCCCCTGTATTTTTCCCCTTCAAGCATTTTTAGTAAGCCCTGAAGGGATAACGTTCTGCACACGTGACATGCTTGCAGCTCTAAGTGCCCTTAAACACCATTATAAAATCCCTTAGGTTATAGAAGGTATGTTTATGTGTATTCCATGTGTTTTCTTTAGTATTTTTTTTTTTATTATTATGTAACCTTTGTTGATCCTTATATACACTTATCACCAAAAATTTAAAAGAGAAACTGACTAGGATATATGCCCTTAAGACTTAATGCCTTAAAGGCGCTCTTTTTATTTCTTTGTTTACCTATTAAGAATATTACCCTACACGTTTAAAACGTGACAAATTTGTTGTTACTTATCAGTAATGTGATAATGAAGCTCCGCCCCCATTTCACGCTTTACAAATTTTCTTTAGATTTTTTTTTAATGTAAGGTGTCCAATTAGAGGCACTCTATTTATCATTCGTTACTAGCAGGACTGAAACCGGGTCAGTTTTTGGTTACTCAGTGACCCGGCTTGAAACTTAACCCGATTGATCCGGTCTTAACCGGACTAACTGACTCAGTCTTGACTTATATAACCCGGTCACTCCTGAAAGGAACACCGAACTCTGCTTTGCCACCGCGCCAGGTCGGGTCCCAAAGACCGGGTTCAAAACTTGACCCGGTGTCCTATTTCAGTCTATGCTTACTGGATGTGTCCTTGATAACTAAACTTATAAAATCTACATAGGTGGAAATGTCAGTTCACCAAAGGCAAGGTGAACACATGGTTATTTGGCATTGCCTTTGTTTCAACCTTTAGTTCTAACATTTTAGGAACGACATCCACAATTGAAAGTGGATTCTTAGTAATTACGGAAGTTGAATGTGTCCTTACTCATTGATGGGTAGGGGAGTGTGAACCAGGCACAACACTTAAAACTTGGCCAAATTAGACCAAAACAAACGCCGAAAAGCGGTTAAGAAAAAAAAAAGCACTTAAATTTTCAAAACTCAAAGATGGCTGCAATCACTACAGAGCCGTTTGAAGATAAAATCTACATTTTTTTTCAAGATTTCGTGTTTTGAACTTACAATGAATCAGTTTCTCTATTTACAGTTTTTTTCTTTTGTTTAGAATAGTTACTTTTATATTTATTTACAGGTATAATTGTGTTCATAATAAGCCTATTTCCCTTTAGGTTGTAAGATTTGTCATGTTTCTTTTCTTTTTTTTTTTTTTAAGTTTCAAACATCCTAAGCTTTGATGCGACAGTGGACGAAATTGGGAACATTTTTTTAAAAAAGATCCATTTTTGTGTTATTCTGAAAAGAAACACAAGATTTCTCAAGTTGTATGGATTAACTTGCTCTTGGAATTACAGTGTATTTTTACATTAATGTTTGTAGAAGTTGGTGCAATTCTCACATCCATGCCATGAGCATTACAACAGATTTTATGACCATCCAAAAAAAAGTGAGTGAAATCTGCGTTCTTTCTTTTCGGCTTTCGAGCAGGCCCTTTGAAGAAGCGGCCCGCGAGCCACAACCCGCCCTCATGAATATTTCTATTGACCTACAATCAAAATTATCAAACATAAGAAAATTGATCAGATAATGAATAAACCCATAGTACTTGTGAAAGTAAACTTAGAAGACGGGCATTTTTTTTTTTTTTTTTTACAAAAATCGGGAAAATTTTCAGTATTTTGAGGGAAATATTGCGACGGGAACCTAACAACGCTGTCCGGCAGTGTTATTCTGGAGATAACAACTCCATTAACTCCCGTCTTCCGATATCTCAATTTTCTCTTTCCTTTCTGTTGATAAACACATACACACACACACACACAGAGAGAGAGAGAGAGAGAGGGAGAGAGAGAGAGAGAGAGAGAGCTGTGAGAGCAGAAAAAGCATCATGCGTGATCGTCAGTATATACCGGTGCTTTTAAAATATACTTAGAGAGAGAGAGAGAGAACAATACAAAATTCTTTTCAATCTCCACAGAAACCCAATCCGTGCCAATTATTCATTGGCTGTTAACGAGTGTACTGTGAAATCATTTCCACGCCAGACGCACGAGTACAGCGTTTAATTTCGTGCCATATAACAGAAAGAGAGAAACATTAAAAAAAAAGAAGGGACAATTGCATAACCTGTGAAAATAAAAATAACAAAGTGTATAGCGCACGACGGCAGAAGGTGACACCGTCAATATACGATGGTCTCATACGAATAATTTTCTCTATTTTTTTTCTTCTCATTATCTTTTCGTATCACTTTTGACAAGGTAATCTGTTAGGATTTTCATTTTTGGGGAAGGGGGGGGTGTAAACCAAAAATTAAGGGGGTGTAAGTAGAATTTTACAGTTTCACTGTTTGTTTGTTTTACCACAAAAATTTTAAAGATGGGGGGGGGGGCGAAAATTCTTGGAAATGTTGATAGCCATTGAACAGTGGCGTATCGTCCTTTTCACTCAATAATAGGAACTGTGAAGAATGAAGTGATTGATATAGGTCGTGCTTAAATTTAAAAAATATATATATTCATTTCTTCTCGTGAGCAATTGTAACAAAGCGCGCGGAACAATACAAATATTTAACAAAGGGCTCGCGTCAGCCTTTGCTAGTCTCCTCCAACACACCACCCCAAGGTCTGCAAGAATCCCTGGTTTTGTGGTTTTGACTATAGTAATAAAATAATTTTCAATTAAGGTCTAGACTTAAATTAGAACTTTATTTTTATTTCAGTACTTTATTAAAATAGTTCCCATTTGTTGTGGAATATTACATTTATTTTGCATAAGCAATGAAATCACTATAATGTTGGTTCTATTTTACCTTGCTCTTGCATTGAGATTACTTCTATGCTAGGGTAATTACCATGTGTAGGATAGATGGCTTCTTACATTCTTACACACATAAATCAAATATTGGAACACCAGTGTATTTTTTCTGAAGTAATCTTTATTTAATTCTTTAAAAAAATATTGTAACATAAAATTTTGGGTATGTTCTGTATTATCATGTAAGCTTTTGTTTCCATTATTAAGCGTGTAAAATGAAAGACTGCTCAAGTAATACCAATTAACCTTACCTTATACATCAGTATGGTACAATTACTACATTCATTGTTGACTTACATCTGTAATAATCCGCAATTAGTGTAGTTATTAATGATAATATTAAATCACCAAACTTGGTATACGGATAATATTAGGCCACCTAAGTAACATATTAAAAGTCCCGAAAAATCAAACTTGTACTAGGGCCGCCATCTTGGAAAATGGCGGTCATTCCTTTTTAATTTTTGCGGAAACTAAGTATCACATCTAAAATTAGTTTCAAATGATGTTTGTTCAGCATAAAATTATCAATCTTTTTTGTAATTACATTTTTTTTATTTAACCAACCCTAAAGCCACAAAATGACATCAAACGGAAACTGCTTTTTTTTTAGAAGCCAAAATCCTTAGATCGTTTAAAAATATTCTTAAAAGCATGAGACTTGGTATATAGAAAGTACTTCACCACCCAAGTAACATATGAAAAGTCCCTATAAATCAAAGTTCTGTTACGGCCGCCATTTTAGAAAATGACGGCGATTTTTTTTTTTTTTTCAGTTTTCACGGAAACTATGTCGCATTTCATAAAGTGTTTTAAATTAGTTTGTTCATAATAAAATTACAAATCTTTGTTGCTAAGACCATTTCTTGACTGACCAAACTCACAAAATAACTCAAAAGCTAAACTGATTGTCATAATATTCTATTTTCATTTATCATTTTTAAAATAATGGAGGTAGAAATTAATAACTATAATATAAACTGTTCGTAAAAGTTTTTCCTAAATTGATTACACAATTTTTTTGTGAAGAAACTGCATAAATATTAAACAGTTATGAGTACAAAAGTACTGTTTTCTGAGCAGAAAATATTGCATTTAGAAACTTGAACAGAGCATTACTGTGGAGAAACAGGATTGATCAAATGACAAAAAAGTAATTACAACAAATTCATAATGTTATACTGGACAAACATTATTCAAAAGTTTTTCGATGTGACGCTTAATTTCCGCAAAAAGTGAAAAAATAATAATTTTGGTCGCCATTTTTCAAAATGGCGGAAGTAGTACAACTTTGATTTTTGAGGACTTTTCATACGATACTTGGGTGGCGAAGTACTTTCTATATACTTCCATTGCTTTTAAGAATTTTTAAAGCGATTTAAGGATTTTAGCTTCTAAGAAAAGGCCTTTTCGTGAGATTTCATTCTGAATTTGGTTTGGTCAAATGAAAAAAAGGTTAATTACAAAAAAGATTGATAATTTTATGCTGAACAAATTCCATTTGAAACTTTTTTCGATGTGATGCTTAGTGTCCGCGAAAATTAAAAACAACAACTGAATTTTGGCCGCCGATTTCCAAGATGGCGGCCGTAGCACAGGTTTGATAATTGACGTTTTTTTTTTACCCAATCACAAAGTTTTAACTTAAAATGTCTGCACTATTTGGATTGTTCTTAATTGCCTAATCCTAATATCGAAGACCTTCAAATGGAAGAAAGCACCCTGACAAATGTCCAAGCTTCACTTGTGGTCGCATGCCGGTTCCAACTCCGCAGTGTTGTCTTTATTTGCTGAATCATGTAGACTTGCGGAAACGGACGACTTTGAAGCTCCTTCTATAACATCTGATTTTACATCAACCGAAGAACCAGCGGAGGCTACTTCATGCTGCAAAAGTACGATATTACCAACCTACATCTTCCTGATTACAAATTTCGATCACAAATACCGCAACTTAACATCTCTCTTCCCACAATAATTGATTAAATATATACTTTAGAGCTTCCGTCCAAGAAATCTTTCCAATCAGAAATAGTACCCTCATTAAATCCCAAGACCCAACGTTCCTTGCCACAATCAGAAACTAAGCCTCCTTCCTTCGAAATATTTAGACCTTCCCCTCAACCAAGTATAGTACGTCTAGTGCCATACCGAACGAGATGAGGAACTTTCAGATCTTCAAACCGTAAAATAAATGTCACAAAATGTCTATGCATCCTCTGCGAAGATGGACCGTCGTATTTTGTAAGTGTGTTTACATCTTTGCAACAAACTATTGACCACCTTCTAACCACAGGAGCGTAAGATAAAGAACTTCTAACCATACCCACAGAAGATACGAAGTCGAACCATGTTGAACTTAGCTTCCACAGCCGGTAAGATGTAACAAATGCTAGCAATTTAAGAACTGCCTGTCTTCGAACTGTCCGAATAACCCAATCTATGGATAATGACGTCAAAAACGTCAAATTAAGACTGTCCTAATGCATCACTACGTCACAACCGAACCTCACCAGACCTACAGTGCCAAATCGTGACAAAAGTCTTAACCTGTACCTTGTAATACAATGTATTGGAGTGATCCTTTACTTGCTATTACTAGTTATCTCTACTTTGATTCGTGTTCGGCGCCATTATGTAGTCAAAAAATCTTCTATGCCTAATATGTAATATAATATTTGGTAGTATAACGTACTACTATATGTTCAAATTATTACTTAGATCAAATCCACATCCAATTACAGAACGACGCATCGTCATCAATGTGTGATGGCTCAAGATATTTAACGTTTAACCTCCTGTGTCTTGGTTAACCTAGGTTGCCACAAGAAACCTCCATTATGTTAACATATTTAAAAACAAGCAATATTTAAGTTGAAATCTTTCACATCCAAGTACAGAACGACGCATCGTCAGCGAATGTGTAATGCTACGGATTTCAACTTAAAGTCTTATGGCAAACCAACGCCAAGAAAGTTGTTACGACTCATCTTAAAGTTATGAGTTCTCAAATAAACGAAGTTCGAAGAATTATTTAAAAAATTACAAGTCCCAATGCATCATCTTAAAACTCAGAAATTATTCAAAGATAAAACGTTAGCTGAAAATTACAGGTCGCACACAGCAAATAAAAACGCAGCAGAATTTCAATGTTAAAAACTATTCTCAAAACATAGTATTTCGTTGAGCAGCATCCCGGCAGCAGTTTCCCCCATCTGAACAAGTCGAAGTATATATCAAGAATGCCATCCGCTATACAAAACCATCGGGTTTATATACTCTCTATCGCGAAAGACCCCTAGTGGTAAAAGTCCACTAGTATACATTCAGCTTTTTATCTCCAGCCTGGCAGTGTCTCTCTTGGGCTGCAAAACACCAAAAAATACAAAGAAACAAGAAAAATAGCAACTCAACCTTCCTGTCGCACTTGGCCGACTCTCAACTACACTGTCTATTGTCCAGGCTGCTTTCACCTGCATGCTTGTAATCTTTTAAATACATATTTTCCTCGTTGTGTGCACTTTTAGTGTCTTTTAACAATTTACAAAGGAAAATTCTCTTCAAGCGCAGCCAAGCTACATAACGAATATTAAAGATTAAAAACATATTTGATTATACATAATAACGTTATATACACATACTAATTATATATAGGTTAAATACAACTTAATATATGAGTAAATAATTATATAACTACCAATAAATAGAATCTGGGCCCAGATTAACTAACCTAATTATTAAACACAAGAAATGGTACACTCTGAAACAATTAAATTATGTACACTATGGTTCAAATTAAATTCAGTGTACACTGTGATTCAAAAAAAATGTAAGACTTTTCACCTAAAGTTCATGACTGTTCATAGTTTTGTCCTAACCCGTAACTTTTGGGCACCACATAATCATCCCCACCAGAATTAAAAATAATTTTTGTTCAAAAAATATTTCTGTTCTGTTTTCACCACAAGAAAATTTTCAGTTTTCTAGTCTTTTCTATTTCTTTTTCACTTTCACTTCGCAAGACTCCACTTAGTTCACTAGGAAGACCAAATTTAGAAGTTCTTTCCACCGCTGGATTTCTACTTCCACTGCTTCCTCCTAAACAGCTTGATAGCACCATAGACAAATGCTATTGTCAGTGCAACACTACATTAATATCACTTGGAAGTCCAAATTTAAGAATCCAATCACTTCCAAGTGATATTATTTCAATAACTGCTTCGTTCAAAATGCTCCTCAAGACCATAACCAGGCGCTGTGATTGTCAGGTAATACTAATACTTCTCAAGAATCATCGAAGATATGGTTGGTCAATTGCTACTTTCTGCACTCTACTGAAAAATAAACTTTAATTCTGATGATTTCTCCTACTTCAACTTTACTAACCGAAGTTCAACAAATCGACGGTTACTGCCTCGCAAACTCAATTTGACTAATCGCAATTTAACTTCCCGGGAAATTGCTACTATATTAAATTTTACTGCTGCTCTCAATTTTGGGACAATTAAACTTCTGACGCTAATCTGGGAACTCAATTCTTTGTTCTATCTCGAAAGTTGTATCGCATTTTCAGGAAGTCTTGAAAGTTCTAATTTTTCTATTCTTTTAGCTTTCGGAGAAATCTGTCTTGTTCTTGACCCATTGAGATTTTTCGTGAACCTGCTTCGATTGATCACAGTTTACCTTCCATAGTTTCCCCGATAGACTGTCTATAATTTAAAAATTATTCTCGTTTATCTTCTTGACTATCCCAAAAGGGCCTGAGATTTATTTCATGAGTCCTGACATCTTATTCTCTGCTGCACTGGATATAGGATGACTTTTTAATAACACTTTGTCTCCAACTTTATAGAAATGTCTCCTCCTTTTTCTATCGTATTTCTTTCTTAATCTGGACCTGGCTTCACTCTGATATTTATTTGATAACCTAACGACAGTCTTAGCTCTTCTTTCGAAGGTAGGATAATCTGAACCCAATTTTCTCCAAAGTTAACATCTCGAGGGGCCTGCAATTCTCTTCCGTAATGAAGTCGGTGAGGGCTGACTTTAGTCATAGAACATTCCTTTAGGTTTAAAGCCAATTCTATTTCCTTCAAATGATTTACCCAGTTTCGATGGTTTTAACAGTTCATTGCTATATTTTTTTTAGCCTTTTTGACTGCTATCTCTGCCGGATTTCCGCAACGTCGGTATCTAACTGTGTGAATTTCCCTCGATTCCAGTAGTATTTTGATAGTATCACTCCAAAGCTTATTAGAAAATATGCTGTGGTTGTCACTAATAACCTGCTTGTAAAATCCCACTTGGCAGAAAAGCTCTATTAAGCACTTGCTGACAGCAAGAGCTCTGATTTTCCTCAATGATAAAAGCTTTATTAGCCTTGAGAATTACACATACTAGAACGTACTTTAGGCCTGAACATTTGCTAGCCGACATTGGCCCGAGGTCGTCAACATCTAATGCAATATTGGACTCCGTTACTTCCTTTGATTCCATAAACCCAACAGGCTTCGAAGAATCATACTTTAATTTCGATTATGTGACGCAGGCCTTAATTCCTTTATTTGCTTAACCATTCCTATCCACGAATATTTTCTCCTAACTCCCCCTAACGTGGTTTTAAATCCAGGGTGGCAACTAAACACACTTTTATGCTCTGATTCAAGGACTTGCTGCCTCAAAGTTTCAGGAATCCACAGGATTTATCTCTTTTGGTCCTTGAACTTCCTGAGTAAGATCCCTTCGTCGTTAATCCTTGATTGATCTATGACTTTCTTAAGTTTTGTACTCCTGTAAAGCTTGCTGCGATCTTTTCCTTTTCAACCCTCTATGACTTGTTTCAAGAAGGCATCTTCATGTTGCTTCTTTCTAATACTCTCCTTATCTAGTAGATCTATCATAAATTCGCCCAAATTCTGCTGATCATACTCCTTTTCTGCCATAGGCAACAACTCAAATACTCTTTTATTTTCTTCACTGGATTAAAAAAAGTATAAGGATTTAAAAATGTTGCTGAACCTCAAACAAGAAACAAAGTCTAATGACTTATGCCATGATTTAGTCTTTAGTCGCTTTTCCATTGGTGAGTTAGGGATCAGAATTCCCATTCATTGGGAATATGTTCCATTTCTATGAAAGCAAGCGCAGCGTTTGACATGTTGTTACGATAAGAAACCAGTAATGCTGCTATCGCCATCTTGCCTGTTTTCATAGAAATGGAATATTCACAATGAATGGAAATTCAGGTTCCCAATTGACAAATAAGAAGTGATTAAACCATGGGATAAGTTGTGCAAGTAACTTAGTTTTTATGGTTCATCAACATATATTTGATCCCCTACACTATTTAAGTCTATAGTGTAGTTGATTAATTCAAATGTTGTTCACTAAATATCGTTTGGATCTAGTGTTTTTTCTGTCTGACGATTTAGCCAAGTCGGTAAGACTCTCAATTTCTAATTGAGCAACCGATGTTCAAATCTCGCTGGAGCCGTAACTTTTTTTCTACCAGTACAGAAAACGACACCGTGTGTTGTGTTGATTTAACACACAAAAAGTGGTAGTCACGCTGAGACAACGCATTGTGTTCAATTAACACAACTATTTTTTGCAGTGTAAGACTTGATGTTATACAATAGTTCGTAACACTAAAAGTACACCCAGGTTCACTTCGATCTTTCTTTGAAACAGAAATGAAATAACCTGCGATGCTGTTTTACATTTTCATTTCATAGTACTGAAGTGTACACAAACACAACCTAAATTAAACAATATTTACATAACGTTAATATTTGCATGCTTGTTCTGTTATACAACTCTATGAAATCCAACTTTTTTTTCCTACAGTTAACTGCACTTAACGATTTAATGATGTCCGAAAATAGCGTCAAGATGTTCCCACTACGATCACTCTCGAGAGATCTACTCCGCTTAGGGCACTGTGAGTGAATAATATTTCGAGACTATATCAGTTTGGAAATATACTACACAAATAGCCTACACTAATAAAACTCGATTGTACCACTCTTAACTGCGCTTAATCATAATAGGTCAAACTGTAAATATTATGTTGACTCAAGTGTGTACAGTACATTTAACAAAACAATAATATGTTATCTGAATCAAACATGGAAAGTAAGCTATAACGTGTTAGAGGAGGGGGGGAAATATCATCCCCCTGGGATAGTGAATTCTAGTTAGCAACCAGGGATAAATGCATTCCAGGGGGGATTATCCCCCCTAAAACCCGGCGTACTCCCACATCGGTATCTATAGTCTAGTTCTGAGTTCTGTAGCCGCGAGGGAGGAGTCGTAGCGTGATCATAGGTGTGAAGGCAATGCGAGGTGGGTAGTGAAGGCGCGAGTTCTCTCTGATTGCTTGTCCAGTTCTCACTTCACCCCGCGCGCTAGCCAAGACCCCTCTCACAGTTCTACAGAACTCGTAACTGCACAATACCACTAATTACTACTACCAGAAAAGCAGATCGAGAATGTACTTAAAACACAATCTTGATGTATTCCGACTTCACCGGCAACACCTTCTCATCACTCACAGTTATACAAGGTGTTCCAAAATAACACCGGACAAACCTGCCTCACGAATTTCTGACATGAAAATAAGAGAAAGTTGTAGACCATTAACGGTGTACAAATGCTTTGTTTTGGCTCTATAGGCTGCCGAAAGTGTGCTTCTCTTTTTAGTCGTGTTTAAACAAAATTATTTTTTACTTTTCAGCAACCAGTCAAACGCAACGTCGTTGCCGGCTAGTACTTATTTTAGGATAAAGGTGTTCTTACTAAAATATAAAATATGCTTTTAAAATATCTGAATATATAGAAATATATGAAAGTAACAATGAAATATTGTAATGTCACCCGACTTACGTTGACGTGCAAAATTTCATCATTGTATGACGTCAGGAAATTAGCTAAATTAAGGTTGTAAAATTTGAGTACACGGGAACCTTGTGAATTAAAGAAAAGTACGTAATAATAATAAAAATATCTACCATAGCCTTACCGAAGAATCTCTCTCCAGCGAGTATTAGCATATATTTCATCACCTTACTATACAAACGAGTAGCATACCATATCCAATCACACACATGACCAACAATCTATGAACATGAGAAAACCTACCCTTTTTCATGTTTCTTTTAAGAATTTTTCACTCCTCTTGCAGGTGGTTATATCAGACCCAACTTAGAAACACTTATTAACCAACACACTGATCCAAACTCTCCTCTACAAGACAAAAATCACAAACTAGGTCAAAGCCATAAACATATAGCGACACTATCCAAATGAAACGCAATGTATCGCTTATGCTTTTGATAGTTTCATGTGAGTTTTTATCCAAAAAAACACATGTTTACTTGTTTACCCTCCTAAGTTCCGTTTACACTGTCTTGGAGCATCGCGAAGAATTCTCAGCCCATGCAAGAAATATTCCACTAGAAATAAATGCCACGGACAGAAACGGACAAAAATCTCCCGATACATGGTTTATTTCTATTTCATTTTCTCCAAGTAGAAGCTCGGCCTGAGCCAAAGATGTTTAAAGGACATAAAATAAGTCGAAAATTCCAAGCGGAATTTCTCAGTCGAGAAAAATGCAGTACGTGCAGTTGTTCCACACAGTCACGATGAGTTTTCTGCTTCTCTGTGTGAGGAATTGCTTGTTAGGAACAACAGAATCTTTTTCCCCCTTCCTATTAACTTGTTCGAAGTGTCAGGATGGGAGAAAAAGTGGGGGTGCGAGGAAGACCCTCTGTGAACAACTGCACCACGGAGAAATTCCGCCTCTGCAGGTGG
>JAGDQP010019333.1:0-35034 GCA_022664845.1 Lepisma saccharinum
TCAAACGAAATATTAGCATAGTTCCAAATGAAATTAAGTTTTCTAAAAGAATGGGTGGAAGGCGTCCGTGGCCTTGAATCAAGTTACTTCTCCGGAAGCTTTAGTTCTAATCACGGGGAAGGCAACAAACCTTCACAGCACTCTAGTCAGTCGGTGGTGGTCCACCTTTTGATTGCACTGAAAAAAAAACGTCAGGACAAAACTAAATGAAGGAAAGAAAAAAAAGAAGACGAAGCTGCTCGATGCGCGCAACTATACGCCGTTTGCAATGATTGTTACCGAGGAAATCTTATCTTTCTTTCGTATTTTTACATACTGGCCTGGATGCTTCGCTGAACCATAGAACGAAGAATGATTGGATCCTACCTTTTCTGTTGACACTGCAGCCACCAAGGATGCCTTGAAGCTCTGTTGTCCTGGGATCGTACCTGATGGCGTCCATAAAGATAGACACCTTTGCTTTCCATGCGATTTCCATGCAACTGACAGTAGATAATACAACAGGGTTCCTGGAGACACATGGTTCTGCCTGTTGAGTTTGCGATGCGTTGTAGTCCAATTCAGACTGCAGTCCAGGTATACACATAACATGTCTACATGTCGCACAGCCAACATCTCGAGGAATAACACAGTAAATAAACAAACAAATGTGCGGAAGATACAGATTGAACGAGACAGCGAAGAGATTGCCAACTACGGGGGCACTTTTAAAGAACTAGCCGCACATCCTGTGAGATATTTCCCACACCGAACAAAATACCGACGTCGCTAATGCACGGCACACGTAACAAAAAAAACAACTAAGTTACGATTCACTCCCGAAGTGGTGTTTACAAAATGTGAGATTCGACTGACTCTTTCAAGTTCCGTTTCCCGTGCTGTCTTACTGACCCACATTTTCCTCCTCTTCTTCATTCTAAAGTTTCAAAATAAAGGTTTTGGTTGGCTGGCAGAGATCGCAAGTTCAGGTAGATTGTTTTCCTCTAAAAATTCCTAATGATGTGCTAAAAGTGTACATGTCCTCAAGTCACTTCGTAGGATCTTGCCATCTTCGAAGTCCAGACATAGCGTCACCAGTGTAGATTTCTCTGCGACACGATGGTCCATTAACACCTTTCCTGGAGTTTCGGGGTCTATTCACTTCTTTAACTGTACACCTCATTACCTTTGTTTGGTGACTATCGGGTTCTCAGCAAGGTGTTCTCGAAATGTTATAGGTACATCCAGTATGTCCTCTTTTGTGAAACCAGATTTCTTTCTTAACAAAAAGGAATGGAATAAAAAAAATTCAAAACTGTGGTATTGATGGAAGGTTTAATAAAAAAAAATCCGGCATGCTGCTTGCATATTAACTCAATGAATTTTGACTAACATTAATTAAAAAAAATAGACATAATTATATACATACGAAAGAAATTGAGTCGTGATGCGACAACTGTTACAACACAAGTTTCTGAATTTTGCTATTATCATATTGGATTTTCCACCAACTATGGTATTATGTTTCTCTTTACTTGGATGCATGTTGACATCCCCTCGTTACCAACTATCTAAGCACCTATGGACGCATTTTATAGTAGGGATGGCCACATTTTCCGGAAAAACGGAAGACGGAAAATTTCCGGACAACGGAAGACGGAAAATTTTCCCGGAAAACGGAAGACGGATTTTTTTTCTAAAAACAAAAGACGGAAAAAATGGCGGAAAAGCGGAAAATGTGATTTCCGGAAACCGGTAATTATTTTTCCGAAAATGGCCATCCCTAGTTGTGATTGAAAGATCATAACTAGACCGCGCCCTCGATTTCAGCAATACCGTATTAATTATTTAT
Organism: Lepisma saccharinum; assembly: GCA_022664845.1. Taxonomy (NCBI): domain Eukaryota; kingdom Metazoa; phylum Arthropoda; class Insecta; order Zygentoma; family Lepismatidae; genus Lepisma; species Lepisma saccharinum. The sequence goes on from JAGDQP010019333.1 coordinate 1,832, forward strand.
GGATAACTCGTTAGTGATTTTTTTTATTTTAATGAATTGCTCATGAAAATATTTTTTTCTCCTTCTTTCAGATCTTGGCAACAAAGTACTTTACCATGATTGCATTAGTCCTCTGCATTATTATCTTCGCTCTATTCTTCTTATCCCCCTATGTGCCATCGTTTACTATTTCTATCGTTCTCTTTTAAAACAGAAGGCCCCTTCCGAGTCGGTTCCCCTTCGAATAGTATCGACTGCGTCCCAAACTGATCTCCCACTTCTTGTCAGCAGCTCTCCTCTCTCACTTCTGCCCCAACCCCCACTCATTCTTACACTCCACCTAGCTTTCTTGAAATGGCACCTGATCACCATTTCCAATGGATCATGTGTTTTTTGATATGATCATATATCAATGCGCTCCATTCCACGCCCTTCTCTCCAAATCATCCAACCCCGATCGTGGAAGCGCCAACCATGAGTTTACTATTTGATTTTGTGAAGATTTACTTGGGATTCCGTTGTATTGTGGCAGTTTCTCTCACTAATGGTTCCAGTATTTAACGGTAAAACGACTGCCCTCTGCAAGTGCAGGTCATTTATCAAATCTGTTCTTCCGTTAATTGTTACTCACTATTGTGTACCTCTGCCAATAATATGTAGAAGTAAATGTAAACTTTATATAGGCAATATTCTATTCTCTAAGTAGAAAGGAATTATACCTCCCTGAACAATATCAGATGGATCATTAGAAAAAAAAACTAGTTTCACCTTCCTTAGTTTGTAACAAGTTCGGTGCAGGAATCTTATTACATGGTAACTGGGATCTTGGAAGGTAAAGTAACAAATATAAATGCGAAATAACACGATGAAGATTAATGGGTGAGATAAATGTTCTCTCCAGAAGAGGTTTGGGCAAATATAACTCCTTAACCACAATCGAAGTTTTACGTACAGGATTAGAATATCATTTGAATTCTGTCAGTTTTCATGCATCTCCTCGAAACGGCTTCTAGTATGACTAATTTGATTCTGAAAGGTAAACAGTCTGTGAAGAAGAAAGGACATAGACCTCCAACACACTTAGGAATAAAGTGAAACTATTAAAAGCAAATAATTAATTTGAATTGTCAACAATGAAATGGCAACAGATAAAATGGGTAATATATTTTATGTTCCCATTGCTTAATTTAATTTAAGTATAACAGTGATGTGACTGTCGTTTCCATTCGGCTACAAACAATCAAGAGCTGTATCTGGAAACGTCTGTAAATATCAATGCAGAATTTCTAATAGTATGATGAATCGTTTGATTGCTTCTAATGCATCTTTGTAATATTCTTTTATTGATCTTAGAACAATTATTATACGATGGCAACGCTGCTTATATGATTTGTGTTTAATCTCAGGTTTATGCGAGCCATTTTGTGTATCTACTCCGACAAGTTTATATTTCTCCCATGAACTAGTATTTTGCGTCATATAGATCTATAAAATCACTCAATTTCACGATATTTAAACTTCTGCATTTCCCAAAGTCTGCAACACTTTGTAGCAGGATTTAAATAGTTAGATATATTTTATGTGCGTTTCGAATATGTCATAATTAATATATAATGCAATTAAAAACAATAACTTTGAGCATTTGATAATATTATGTACGACTGTTTAATTGTCTTTCTAAGTACTGGTTAGTATTTATTATGGTAATACCAGTAATACTAAAACACTCTAAGGAAATATGAAGTATAACCTTCTTTATATTAACAAACAAAAGACGAATTACTCTGTTTCCACGCTGATATTAGCTGTGATGAAAACTGAAATATGAAATTAAATTATATTGTACCTACTTTGATAAAAGACGACTATGATGAAGGGTCTATCATGGTTAAATATTATTTATTGAAATTAAAATACTATTTGTACATTATGTAACTTTAAAAATGGAGTTCTACTTCCTGTATTAGCACGAAGAATTCCTTTTAGAATACTCTTTCAAGATTTGGAGATCGAACCTGGGGAGTTAATCATGTTCTCATGTTAGCGAAAAACTAATTTCTCCAAATACCAAACTTACGCTTCTCGAAGGTGGTCCTACAGCAGGCCCCTTGAGTACCTTACAGAGCAAAACTGTAATAAGGCAACAAAACATTAGAAAGTCTTGAACTTGTGTTTTTAGATACTTTATTTATGCAGTGAAATTCATATCCCAACCGATGTATATTTGAATCGATGAACTAAGGTCTAAATTATAATTGCAGATCTGCCTCGCTGAGGGTTAGATTCTTTAGCTGTGATGAGAGGCTGAGAGAAGGCTTAGTTGTGAAGATAATGGTTGGTGTGAGAGATGATTTTCCTGAAATTTCTTGCGAGTCGAATTATTAGAAATCCTATAATGTTATCAGTTTCCAGTCGAAGAAATTCAGTACCTGATTACGTCAATGGTAAAACCCAGGGCGGCGAAGTACTACTTTAAAAAAGTCTTGTCAGCATGGAAAGTTTATAAGCTTACGGGATTTTAACTCCATGCCAGAGGTTCAACTTTTCCTTTAGTCAGGTTTGCGGAGAACTTAATCTTTCGCCAGTGACCTTAATAATTTAACCACATATCTTTACGGAGAACTTGATCATTCACTCAGTCAGCTTCACTTGATGACAGTTAGACCTTCGCTGCATCTGCTTCGAACTTGTATATTTTGTTGGTCAATTATCATAGGATACATATGAGATACCTTTGAACCGAACCAACGGGAGGTAGGTATAACTGAAAGTTTTAGTTAAAAGATAAATATGCAGTGTAATAATTATTGAAGTGATAAATATTAATATACAAATGAATGGTCTGAAAGAAACATTGAACCAAATTCTAATTGGATCGTCTTCTGTATTATTTATGAAATATTAACAATTATTTTCCTATTAATGTTTACACATATTAATGAAAATTGATATTGTAGGTTAGGGGTATAATTAAGGTGTTTCTGTTTTCTCTAAAACCTCAAAAAATATAGTTAAAAAATCGAAACAGTTTTTTTCGAAACCTGTTGGTTTATTTTAGTTTAAAATATGGCATGGATTTTTTAAAGTAACAAAATAGAAAAAGTATAGTATAGAATTTTTACACAAGACTTCCAACGGAAACCTTTATGAAAACGAAAGAGTTAAGTTTTATTAAAAAAGAGAAACTAAATTTCGTTCAGAACGAAATACTCGTATAAAAGGCAGAGTTTTCAGTTAAAATGGAAAACTGTTTTTGTACTTATCTTTTATCTACATCTAAGAGGTCACAAACTGATAACACTGAAAGCGTTTATTCTCTTTCCATCTGTTTCGAAAACTAGAAAGATACTGGCAGAAGCAAAACTGGATTTTCCTTATTCTTTGTTTCAAAACTTGGGAAGAAAGTGAAAATAAGCTTTCAATCTCCTTCAGCTATAAATTGCAGATAGTTAAGGTCTTACAGATTGTAAATAGAAAGATTATGCCATGCCCTGCTTTACTTTATCTCTTATTTTTGCACTGAAAATGACGGCTATAATTCAGTACTTCACTGAGACGTAATAACATGATATGAAGGTCTCTCGTTTTTGTACAAAACAAAATTGAATGAAAAGAGATAAATGAGATAATTGAGTATGTAATGAAAACTACTTTTTTTATACTTATCTCTCATGATCCGAAATTTGCTCTTGCAATTCCAATGCGGATGACTCCATTCGTAAGTGGATTAGATTTTGGATGCAGAAACACAGGTTTTGTCTATCCTCAGTTTTCATTTATTTTGTCGTTCTTTCAGTCTCCCCAATTTTGAGGTAATGGGCAATTTGATTTTAGCTCAATGTTGTTGAGCTTGGGGTGGGAACAATCAACAGAGTTGGTTTCTTATAATTCTGTAAAGATAAAAAAAATATATTTCACAGTATTTGGATCAGGCCTGTTATTTTACTTAAATATATTTATATTCGCAAAGATGAAACTATTAATGGAATTCATATAAATCTACCTTGACACGATTGTGCTTGGAAATTAAAGTTTGATTTATTTTTCTATGTTTCCAAATTATAACTTTTTTTTTTTTTTTACAAAATTCTTATATTTTTACTTGCATGAAGAATTAAAATAAAGACTTTATACGGACTAAATGCCACTGAAAATTTATGGGGCGCGCGTCACGGCGCTTTATTTTACCTCTTATTGGCACACATAAACACAGATTTGTATGTGAAGTAACACTATTAGAGGGACGTTCCTGTTAGTCCTCGCTTACTGCAGGCCTGTGAAGAATTGAGTTTCCCAGCAGGAACTATGGGAATCCTAATTTTTGTCTTTACACAATAATGCTCTTAATCTTACATCACAAGGAGCCCGCGTAATTGGAAAGTTTCAGAACACTAGCATTGCAAACCTGGTTAAACGTTTATTATTTTTAAATGTCACTATCCCAGTTTATTCGATGTTTGATGATGAACTAAAAGTGATACACACAAGCAATGCAAAGTACATTGCGGACTGTTGCAATCTTTGCATACAACGCCAGATTAAAAGTTGAAAATATTGATTCTCCAGGTTTAACTTGGAATAATATGCAAACATGCAACACTGCGTTATGTGCTTCACATATCTTGTTTAACGTCGGTAGTCCATCACCAAAGTATCCAATAAACGGACCTAGGGCCAGTGAAGTAACATAAGAATTGTACCACGTTTGCAACACTGACAAGCCAATGGCATCACATGGTAATTCGTAATCTGCACCCTATTTATACAAATCAACTCATTATTGATTGCTGCTTGCAACGGTCTTCGCCTGATAGACCCGTTTGCAGGCAGATCCGTCGTCTAATGATTACGATTACGAGACCTTATTTGTTCCGCTTTGGACACATTTAATCTTCATACAAGTTTGAACAAATTGTTAGCAGATTAACAAAATATAGTACACTAATCAGAATGTGTTAATAGTACTTTTCATCTCAATTCCATTCGGAAGCCAATGCGCATTCGAAGCTATCGATCCCATTGTACAGTAAATTCCTATATTTTATGACAAAGCATTAACATTTCTGTCTAGAGTTTTCATTTCATGAAGAATTATTCAATTTCTAGAACAAACCAGGTTCTACAGTGACAGATGTTTTACTGCGGAACAACGTCGAGAACAAGGATATCTTCATATTTATAGCCTTCGGACTTGTTGCTTCTCCCTGACTTGGTATGAAAGATATTTGTTGAAGAATGAATGGAGGTAGTACGACGATTGCAAGAATGTATTAAATGGATGTCAACAAAAGAAGAAGCGGATGATATATAAAGACGCTTTCTGCAGGTTTGATAAGAGATCAGTGAGACGTACAGAAGTTTTCCACTTAGGTCAAATTTCCTCTGCGTAAAAGTTCCGTTTTGAGCAAGTTCAGTTGTAGTTGGTCAAATCTGAAGGTGCGTGAGAAGGCGATTAGCGAAGGAAGAAAGTAATGTGCAACAGCGAGTATGTTACACGCGAATATGACATTTGGTGATTTCTTGTGGAGTTAGTATTGTGTGCTTAAAGGCAAATTTCAGTCTATCATGGCTGCTAAAATTATAGACTTTTGTCTCCTTGTTTGAAAATGACGTAATAGAAAAAGAGACAGCTGAATAGCGCAGTGATTCAATCAAGGAGAAAGTTTGAAACAGTTTTTTTTGCCACAAAGGAATCAATTACAACTGCATCCAATTCGTGTAGTTACCGTGATAATAAAGGGGATGGACTATTTTCCAATGTATGGTATTGTGCAAGGAACTTCAGCCGCAGTTGTGGAAGACAAATCTCCAACTGAATGAATTTCATTCTTATTCGTACTTCAGTATTAACATGAAGAATGTCAATTTAAGGCGTTAATGGAAGATCTCCTGTTGCATTCATTGGTAATATCAACACAGTGCTTCTCCTGGTGTACAACTGCAATGGGTTTGAACATAGACTTCCATACAGAGCAAACTGCCGTCTGATGACCAATTACTGAACGAGAACATTCTACGAAAAGTTACTGGTCTCACTTAACTGCTTGATATGTGCTTCTTTCAAGGATACAAAATATTGTGAATTACATCATGGATACAATATTTAGAATTCCCCATGTGGCCTCTACAAAACTATATTTTATTGCAAAATACATCTTCACGTTTAGTTTACAGCTTTTGTCTTCAAAGAAATCATAGAACTTGGATTTTAAAAATAAGAATACTTTTATGAAAATATAGGGACAAATGAAAAGTTGAATGCTCTTTATTTCGACTGATAATTTGGCGAGAACTGTGTAACGTATGGCTATGTGTTTCCATGATATTAAATCACGTTGTTCTAATTTATTATGTGTGCAACACACATGCACTGAGAATGTGCAAATGTTTGTCAAAGAATTGGGAGAAACTCAATTAACAGGAACATTTTTGTAGTAAACTGAAAACTTGATTCATTTTCAAGTAGTGTTTGTTTTTCTTCATAATTTGATCGGGAGAAAGGATAAACACAATTCTGAATTCTGCTATCATATTCGATTTTCCACCAGCTATTATGTTTCCCTTTACTTGGATCCATGTTGACATCCCCTCGTTACTAATTGCTAAAGCACCTATGGACTGTTTTAAAATTAACCTATTATCTTATTGCTAAATATAGTCTATATGCCAGGAACGGCTAAACTTGCTTAAACTAGGAGACTACAAGTATTTGAGAGCTACAAGACTTTGGTTTTTGCTGGTAGAGGGTAGGTGGAAGCAGTGGGAAGGAAGTAGGTCAGAACCTAACTTGAAGGTATTATCCCGTCATAATAATAGTTTGACTAAGGAAGAAGTTTTAAAAATCTTCATTCAGATTGGCCGGTTAGTCGTCGTTCTACAATTGATCTACGGCTTCTCAGATTGAAAGTTCTGATTTCTGTTATATCGTGTTAGAGACGTAGATCCACCACAAAGGTCTTAAATCCTTCAGAGGCTGCTTTTAGCCAAAGTATCCTGATACCTACATTCTCTCAGTTTGTTAGCCCGTTTAACATCAGAATTTTTAGAATCGCATTTACATAGTTTGTTTTCATACAATTATGAAATTTATTTTGTCATGTAGATAAAATATTAACATGACACTAGATGCCAGAGAAATGCAAAATAATTTACAGGCAAAAAGAATGAGCAAATAATGATTTCTGTAGATCAACTCAAAAGTATAATTTATCTGCAATATAAGGAATTACCAAAATTTAAGATGGATGATCATTTTAGACCTTAACGTTGATGCTTTTGCAGACATTGAAAGCTCTTAAAACTTCTTTTGATCCTGCTTAGCTTTATTATGTAGAGTTATCTTTCGTATGTGGTGTACAAACATAGGCCAGTAAGAATTTCCCCTTAAACAGATGAATGTATCAGAATTAAATTCAAATCAGGTTTCGCGAAATTGAAGACTGATATATTTTTCGGCGTCTGCATTTCTCTGGTTTTCTTCACGAGAAACCGTTTCTCTTGGCATCGAATCAAAGTTAAGCGTGTACAACAACACATTTGTTTTACTGAAATAAGTTAAATAACATGTTCTGATCCTAAACTGCGGTAAGTCAAAGCTTACATGAATCAAAAGTTTCGTCAGCTGGATCCAATGGCGGTAGACACTTTCCTTCATTGTAGTTTGTTCTCTCTTCAAAGCATCCGATGTGGCATAAAACATTCCATTTGTTGGGGGAACTTCCTGTAACAGATACAATAACATACACTAATATCAATACACATTTAAATCTAGCAGACAAAATATACATGGATTCAAGTGTAGCAAACTAGCTGTTATGATGTCCGGGGGAGACATGAGGGAACGGTACAGGATCAAACATGGTTCGCACGTGACTCTGATTTTTCAAAGACCTTTAAGGCGAACGTTTGTATAGAATCTACAACAGAGGAGGAACCCTACGCTCCCATCCACGGAATATGTGGTCACTTTGGATATTATCCCTAAAAATTACTTAAAGTTTCAGAGACTGTTTGGGGGCAGATATATGTTTCGTTCTTGCAGTGAGATTAAGAGGATAATATTCCAGAACAATCAACTTTTAATTGCCGGTTTAATAAACAAGTTTATAATATTTGATTTAGTTGGGGTTATTCAAGTTTTAGAGCACTTGAATATGTACACTTGTTTTTGTAAATTACCTCAGAGACGTGCTTTATAATGTTTTTCGTCTCTCTTGAAAAAAAATATAGTTACTGGAATTTTATCCTTTTTAATCTAACCCATTCAATTGTACCCACTCAGGACCATGTGTACAAAGAGTGAACTAGCAACAAACAGTGTTTGAAATTATTTATAATCTTGATTCCTTTACAGTCAGAATCTACACTCTTTTGGGTTTATTGACATGTTCCTTGGGAGGATGCTTCTATACTAGTGACGAATGATGGATATTAAGCCTGCAATTGAGTATTTTCTCAAGTTCCACGATCAAACTGTCTACAGTAAGGCTATAACATTTTCTAGTCAATTATGAATTAGCTACTAAATACCTCGTCAAATAAAAAGGGACCTTCATTTTTTTAATAACGTGTGATAAGATTTCATTGGCCACATCTCAGTAAAACATTTTAACATATAAATGCGAAGCGGGTTCGAATTTCCTTCAATTTGATCATCGTGATTGAATTTTTTCTTCGTCTCTTTCACTTTTCCTTCACGAATGGTATGATGCCTCCTTGACATAGTTAGGCCCGTTATATTTGATTTTCTCATGAATAAAATCAAAGTGAACAATGTGAAGGGTTATGTCAAACAACACTTCTCAGAAAGTTCTAAATTATTTGTCATCGGAGCCATAGGAGCCATCATAAACACTGAACAATGTTTTTCTAATTGCTCGTCAAATTCATTTTTATTGAAGGTCATTTGAAGGCTGGTGGTTCAGGAGAAGGAAACAATAGATCATAATGTTTTTCTTCCAACGGACCTTTCAGAGTCTTCTATTTATTGAGAAAATTTAAAATGCATTTTTTTTTTTATCAAAGCGTTGTGTTATTACAACTTGTTCGTATGGACGATTCTATCGCGGCTTTAATCCGTCTTTACTGCAGGTCATATGAAAGTTGATTACTCTAGATAAACACAACTTCAGAAGAATGAGATGAGAAACGAAATGACATGGCATCCTTTCTGAGTACCATCCTTCATTTACGTAGTGTGATTGGAAGACTAATAAATGATTCGAGGAGGGGCGAGAAGACAAATAAATGGATTCGCGCACAAACAAAGGTAGAAGATATAATAAAGACTACGAGGAAGATGAAGAAGATGAAGTGGAGATGGGCTGGTCACATACCTAGACGAAGAGATGAAAGATGGACGACGAAAGGAAACACTGGATTCCCAGAAAAAATAACGACTTAGACGACTTAGATGAAATCAAGCGTTTTTCAGGAGCTACAAGGATGAGGATACAAGCAGACCGAGATATGTGGAAATAAAAGGAACAGGCCTTAATCGAGTAATGGATAAAAACGGCTGAATATGATGATGGTGATTTCTGGTATGAAAAATTAAATTGAATTCTCTTCCTCAGTGTTAATCCCTATCCAATTATTTTTGTCACTGTATTACACTTGATGTATATAAATGACTGTATTAGTTCAACACTTGTGTTCTAGGGCTCCACCATATTTTGTGTTAAATCAATCACCCTTTGTTGTGATTTCAGTGATTGAGCATTCTGATAGTGCTAGCATGACATCCTCCATTGGGTTGAATCAGTATTGGGTTGACTTACTTTTATTGTCTGACAACCCAGTCTAAAATGACCATTACTGATGTATCTGGGTTCTTGCTAATATATAAAAAAATATTTAGGTGAACGGTGTAATGGCTTAAGCTCGTGTACAATGGCCAGGTACATGATTATAATTACATGTAGATATACTCTTGTATTTGCTCTATAATCACGGCAAGTTTGAAGTCAATATGTTTTATAGTTGTGAAGTTACTCATGTTTTCCTGTAACAAATACAGATGCTTATCAGAATAATGGAAACACCTGAACGAAAGTGCAACTTACCAGATTAATATGGTGTCGGGCCACCTTTCGCCTTCAGAACAGCCTTGATGCGACGTGGGATGGAGGCATAGAGGTCGTGAATGGTAGCAAGTGGAATATTACACCATTCCTCGTGCAGGGCATCGGCCAGTTCTGTGAGAGAGGATGGAGGTGGAAATCGTCGCCGGAGTCGTGTTTCCAAGATGGACCACAGATGTTCAATTACGTTGAGATCTGGGGATTGGGCGGGCCAGGGGAGGTGTTGAACTTCATCCCGATGTTCCTCAAACCACGCTGCAACAACTCCAGCTGTGTGAATGGGTGCATTATCATCCTCTAATATGGCGTCATTGTCCGGGAACAAGATCCGGACCATAGGATGCAAGTGGTCTCCTAAAATTGCGACATAATCGTTGGCAGTGATGCGTCCGCGAAGTGTGACCACAGGACCCAATGAAAACCATGATATTGCGGCCCACAGCATCACCGTGCCGCCGCCATGTTTCACAGTTGGGCGGAGACACTGCAGATCATACGCTTCTTTGGGCGTTCTGCACACATATACACGGCCCGTGGTTTGGAATAGGGTGAATGGTGACTCATCCGACCATACCACACGTTTCCAGTCGTCAACGGTCCAAGTTGCATGGTCGCGTCACCATTTGCGGCGTGCTAAAGCGTTCTGGTCCCTGATGAGAGGTTTGGCCCGTGCAACACGACCCCGTAAGTTCATGTCATGTAATTCGCGGCGGACTGTGATTGTCGAAACAGGTTGGGGGAGGTGCTGATTGAGTTCCTCCGTCACTTGCGCCGCAGTGGCACGACGGTTCCGCGTGACAATGCGCTTTAATACCCGGCGTGCCCTGTCACTGATGCTTTTCTTCCGCCCACTGTTCCGCTTCCCCGATGTGGTTTTCCCGTGTGTTGTGTAGGCCGTCATCACCTTCGACACTGTCCCTGGCGACACACCTAACACACTAGCCACTGCCGTCACACTCACTCCACATAACCGCGCACCAACAATTTGCCCTCTTTGAAACTCTGAGAGGTCTCCCATTTTACACCTCCGTCTGCTGCAGCCACTGCACAGTCCTGTTCCACGACGCCTGACGTAGTATGGAGACCGACCTAACACACCACCACCAGCAGTCCGGCGCTGCGGTCGCCACGACACCACTGCTAACCCATACATCTGACGTGTTGCCAACTACAGGTGTTTCCATTATTCTGATAAGCATCTGTATGTAAAGTTCACCTAGAATATTTTGTAATGTATAAAACTTCCGAATGCAAGCTCCCGTACAATTCAGCTTCCTTCGAGACCAATTTTGTGAAAGTATGTCCGTGGAAGGATGTATTATTTTGTTGCTTGTGAATAGCCTATTGTGCTACCTACGTGATGTATGAATTTGGTTCTGATTGGTGCGTTATTATCTGAACTATGTTCAATAATGTAATCTCTTATGTGTAAAAAGGTGTAAAGAAAAATATACACAGGTGTATATAAAGTAATTGTATGCACTGTGTAGGACGAGTGTGGTTCGTTGAGCTCTCTTAAGATGTTTACACTCTTGATTACCGGGGACGTTCGTACAATAAAGCTTAATGTCTTGATGTCCTCCACTTAATTGTTTCTTTTATTTTGCTGTACATCGCTATTAGGTATTAAGAAATTTCATATTAAGATACGGCAAACTTGAGGAGCATGGTAGATCCAAATAAGCTTCTAATGTAAGAGTAAATAGAGAAGCTGAGATGACAGGGATGCAGTCATTGCTTTACAACGGTGTGTATTTCTTTAATAAGGTTAGAGCACATTTATTTTAAATAAATTAAGTGTTGATGCATTTATACACTCAAGACTTTTACTGTACTGTGATGTGAATTGCGATTGCTCATGCGGTTCATGTCATTGCAAGAAGATAAACAAATTAGGCCTCTATGTGTCGTCTAGAGAAAAAACAGTTTCGTAATGAACGTACACAAGACCACATAGTGCTTACTCCTCTGTACTTTGTTTCATATACCTTTCTAGATTTTCCTTTCTTCAGAGTTTTGGCAATAAAAAAAAAATTCTTATCCTCATGGAAATAAAACAATTACAAAAATTTCCACTTTAGGCCCGATTTAAAAAAAAAATGTATTAGTGTTGTAGGTTTCTCGTCCGTACGGTGGGATCTTTGAGAAAATAGTCGCATCACAAGAAATGAAGATCACATAACATATCCGGACGAACCTTTTCACACCTACCTCATACTGCTCCATAATATGTCTTTTCTGAACACGCATCGAACAAAACTCGATAATGCCATTTGTCACTTGCAATTCGAAATTTTTGACACCCGGGACTACCCTCTCCGGTCAACCCGAAGATAACTTTTATAGCTGAAAATGCTAGCCACTAAAATGAAACAGTTTTCTGTATTTTTTCATACGCGTAGTCGTTTTAATGTGACAGGAGATTGCAACGGCCATTATGCACACGAATTTTGAGACAGCCATTTTGGATAAGAGCAAGATAGATACTAAAAGGTTGCTTCACAATATTTATTTTCTTGAAACATTTCGAACAATATACTACACGAAAAGCGTTTGCATTTGATTTTTTTTACGTGAACACCAAATTTCCATTCCCGGTGGACCTAGTAAGTGCTTTCAAACTTTTCGCCACGAGCATAATGAGATGTGAAGATTACAAAAGTACTAGATACTAGTCAGTGGCAATAATTCTAAAACTATTTAACAGTAGATTAAGACAAACTGAGAGAGTGCAGAGGAATGATTAGGAAGGTGAATCCCAACAACACACTTTATTGATGTATTAAGACCAATATGTGAGAAACGCTCTGGTGATGATAAGGAAGAAATAAAACAGGTTAGGACACTTATACGAGGGAATTATTTGTGAAAGGATTGTTTGAAGAGAAAGAAAACGGACATAACTCACATGCAGTGTTAAAGAAAGCCAAACAGGTGAAAGGAAAGTTGAGACGAGTATGAAAGGAAAACCCTTCTTGACAGAATTTTGCTAGAAACGACAGAATGGACTGACTGGATGTCCCTGGTGAAATTCATACATCACGTGCCGTATGTGCTCCTGCCACTGTCATGATCAAACACAAAACACACTTCGAAAACGTGGAGTAGGCCGTTCTCCTTCTACGCACTGCTGCGTAATGAATATGACTCAGCTATGGTACGTGCCGTCTACTTCCCTATTCGATAGTCAGATAACGTCATTGCAACGGTCATCACACATATGGCATTTATGGGATAACATGGTATGTATGTTGGTTTCCAAATTTTTTCATGTATTGATTCTATAAATTTATAAATGATAATCTACATTTTGTACTAAGAGATTAGCTGAATTACAGAATGTTTCGTGTAATCTCCTCGCCGCTATTTTCGACGAGTACGTTACTTTACGTAAAGTTCGATTTCTTTATTTTATACTCTTTTAATAAATACATTTCTTTGCTTAACGTAAACCTGTGGACCAAAATATAATGGCGGGCAGATAATAGGATAGACCTGAATTGGACATGCGTACTCCTGGGTTCTTAATTTTTAATTTTATTAAAATGTTTATTATCGAGATATAATTTATCAGTTGGTAATCATTTTCCATTTTCATTAAATGTCATTAGTTAATAGGAAGTTACGATAAAAATATAAAATATTACGTAACTTGCCCTGTAAAAACTGAAATTTGAAAATAAGGAATGTTTTATTATTCAATGTTTCTTTATCGGATCTTGAATGAGCTGTAATTGTTTACCAATCTTAGATTAGTTGTTCCGTTGAAAAAAATAATCCGCAGTTGTCATCCATTTTTACTGTCCTCCGCTGGTAAAAAATGATCTGGTAACCCTGATATTTTTTCCTTGGTCTTCAACATGTATTCATTATTATTTGTATTATCGTATTCGAAGCCATTTAAAGTTTTTTTTTACTTCAACACTAGATAAATTCTAGTAACACATTAAAGCGTCTGGAGAGGAAGAAACATGAGTGATTCATTCAATAACGAAATGAACTCGCAACAACAACTCGCGGATCAATTAAATGTGACACGAGAAGCAGTTTCCATACGTTTAAAAGTCAAGAACAAGATTCAGAAGGTGGGAAATGGGTTCCACATTCATTGACTGAACAACAGCAGGAAAACCGAAAAACCACTTGCAAAATTCTGCTCGCCAGGTACAAAAGGAAATCATTTCTCCATCGAATTGTGACTGGTGACGAAAAGTGGATCTATTTCGAGAATCCTAAGCGTAAAAGATCATGGGTAACTCCAAGAGAACCGGTGACATCGACTGCAAGACCAAATCGCTATGGACGGAAGACAATGCTTTGTGTTTGGTGGGATCAGAAGGTAGTGAGTGATCTATTATGAACTGCTGAACCTGGCGATACCGTTAATACCCAACGTTACCGACAACAAATGATCGATTTGCATCAAGCTTTGCGTGTAAAACGACCAGAATATGACCAAAGACAACATAAAGTGATTGTGCTTCACTATAATGCACCTTCCCACACAGCAAAACCGGTCAAGGAAATGATTGCGACGTTTGGCTGAGAAATCCTTCCGCATGCGGCTTACTCACCAGACTTGGCGCCTTCCGATTTTCAATTATTTCTATCCATGGGACACGCACTTGCTGACCAGTGCTTCACATTTTACGAAAATGTACGAAAATGGCTTGATGACTGGTTTGCAGCACAAGAGGCACAGTTTTTTTGGTCTGGCATCCACACATTGCCGTAACGATGGCAGAAATGTATCGCTAGCGATGGCCAATACTTCGAATAAAATAATTCTTAGCATTGTCATCAAATCACTGTGCCTTTCCTGTACATAAATTCCGGTTTCATAATTACTCACCTGGTAAACGTGCCCAAAGCGGAATGTAGTGAGACTTTTTTCTTTCCTATTACCATATTTCCGTTTTATGCAGTTTTGATGGGATTGTTAGCAGATTAATCAAGTCGATTGCACTAACCAGAACGTATTATAGGACTTTGTATCTTTATTCCAATCAACAGGTACACACTGTACATTCGAAGCTACTCATCCGACGGTACTGTAAATTCCAATCTTTTATAACAAAACATTTAAATTTATTTTGAGACGGTCAAGAATCGATAGAAAAACTCTGCTTATCCTCCCAAATTCGACTGTACAGCCCTTTAATCTCGAAATCCTGGCTCCATCCGTTCTGCGCAATTAGATTTGTAACACCAACGTTCGACGCAAGATGTTATAATTATAAACTTGCTGGAAAATGAGGAATTATTAGAAAATCAAACATTTGAATACGGCAATGGTTGAAACACCGAGAAA
This sequence comes from Lepisma saccharinum, assembly GCA_022664845.1. Lineage (NCBI taxonomy): Eukaryota > Metazoa > Arthropoda > Insecta > Zygentoma > Lepismatidae > Lepisma > Lepisma saccharinum. The sequence goes on from JAGDQP010019333.1 coordinate 17,204, forward strand.
GAAATTTTAAGTTTTTGTTGTTGTTACAAATGAATACATTTCAATTGCATTTCATAGTTCAGTTTTAGTTTACAGTTTCTGTCTTCAAGAAAATGGTAGAAATTTAAATTTTAATGTACTTTAATACACAAACATTTTGAAGTTCAAATGTTCTTTATTTCGACTTATAATTTGGCGAGAACTATGGCGATCTATTTTCCATGGGATTCTCGGGAAGGGCGTAAGGCATAGTGCTGTTAACTCTCATACAATTCATTTTATCTTATCCTATCCATGGGACTCAATCACAATATGCTATTTTATTCTGTGAGAAAACACACATTAACATAGTATGAGGAAATGTGTCAAAAACTCGGGAGAAACACAATCAACATGAATATTTTTGTAGTAAGCCGAAAACGTTACTCACCTTGAAGTAGTGTTCAATTTTGTTTATCTCCATCTTCTGCAATTGTCTGCATTTGATTCGGGAGAAAATTATACTCACGTTTCTGAATTTAGCTATCATCATATTCGATTTTCTAACAACTATTATATTTACCTTGACTTGGATACATGTTGACATTCTCTCGTTGCCAACTATCTAAGCACCTATGGACGCATTTGAAACACCTATGGACTGCTTTCTAAATTAAACTACTATTTTATTATAAGCCAGGAACGGCCACACTTGCTTAATCTAAGAGATAACAAGTATTTGAGCCACACATGGTTTTGATTTTAATATGATTGAATAACATATGCAGTTCGAATCCAAAGGTTTATTATGTACAACACTGAATGTAAAATTGTCTTATCTGTGTAACATAACGTTTGAAGAGCAAAGGAAAAAACTTGCTTTGTAAATTTTCGTCCAAATTGAGATAATACGACCATTTAATTGTTCTTAGAAATATATTTTTAACAAACTATCATGCTTGAAGGGAATATCTATAGTTCGTCTATTAAAAGTAAATTCTTATTTAATGTGCAGGTATACAAAATTGAAATTGTGAATCTTTAGAACGCTCTTGTATAAAGACACGAAAATAAATAAAGCACGTTCTTTTGCTGTAGCCTTCATTTTAATATTTATCTTCATTGTTTCTGTTTCTTATATCTTCCTTCATAAAATGTTTATAAGTATTTCGAAAAGAAATGAAGTGAAGAAAAACAAGGAACTTTACTCTTAAGTTCAAGTGTTGGACCGTGTCAGTTACGTTGAGGTAAACCTTCAAGGTTTAATTAACACGAAAATACATGGCTGATTTATTTTATCTAGTACTAAATCAAGATAACATTAATCGTATTTAAGCACAAAACAAACGTCTTCTAATAAATGACATTTTATAGAAATATGGACACAATGATCTTTGTATAGTAGATTTAAGTTTGTTGATTTTACTGACTATCAAGTTTGTTTTAGATCTTATGAAGGGGTAGGGGTCTGTTTCTAAATTGGGGCTGTGGAAACTAAATTCCACCCCTAATTAAGAATTCAAGAATATTTTAGATAAGAGAAAACACATGATACGTGTTTAAATCCACTCAAACCTGGTGAGAAGTAAATTGTACGCCTTTAGGCATCTTTGGTTCAGGCCGGGAAAAGGTATGGGAAGGATGTCGGTCAAAACCTAACTTAAAGGAACTATCCCGGGATCAGTTAAAGTGGGCGGTTATTCGTCGTTTTAGCAACTGATCTATGACCCCTCAGACTATTGGTTCTCATTCCTATTATATCGTGTTTGTGTCTTAAACCAACCACAAGAAGCTGAAATCTTTTGGCTCCTAGACTAAATCTTGTGTAGAATCTAAATTATCTCAATTTCTTAGGCAGTTTATTATCAGAATTGTGAGAAACACAAATCACATTGACGTACAGTATTTTCTATATAATTATGAAATATCACTTATCATAAATAAAATATTAAAATAACACTGGATGCCAGAAGAATGTAAAATAATTTGCGGGCAAGATAAAAAGATATGATTTCTGTAGAGGAACTTAAAGTCCTAAATTGTCTGCAATGGAAATAATTATTGAAACTTAAGGTGGATGATTATTTAAACTTAAACTCTGTTGCTTTTGAAGACTTTGAAAGCTGTTAAATATCATTCCGATCCTGTTCCGTTCTATCTTCGAGTCTGAGCTATTTTATATGAACACTTTCTTGATAAGTCACGTGTGTTTGACAAGAGCCCACTATAATTGTCATCTTCTTCAGTGTTCTGCCAAAAACTACAAGTGCTTCAGCATAAGTTAAGTTTGATTGGAAGGTTTACTTTTTGCCTTTGATACAAACATATGGTGTTCTAGAGTAAAGGAATGTAAGTGTCTAAGGTAATTCACTGATAGTTGATTTGATTTAAGGGTTGGTGCGTTAATTTAAAGATATTTTCTGCCAAAATTACCTTCAGGAAAGAACTGATTGCATGCAATACTTATAGTGACAGACTTTTAATTTCAATTTGAATTTTTATTTATGGCCTATAGGCGTCTAAGGCTCAGGCAGTGTGATAGACTTTGTACACCGTACAAGCAAAATAACACGATTAATCCGTTTCTGTGAGTAAGTACAAAAACTTACATTTAACAGGTATCTCAGCATCCCTCTGTAAATTTTCCAGTAAACATCGGAATATCTGGAGGATAGGTATATGTACTTCACTCAACAGAGGATCCCTTGAAGATCTGCTTTTAATTTCTCCTGTAAATATTACAAAAAGATTCTGGATTTAGGTACAAACAGAATATTCGACACGTTAACTTTAGTTTGAATAACGCATCCATTTTTAAACTATATTTTGAGCACAAAATCTAGTATTGATTAAAGTCAAGAAAGTTGGCTTAGGTTAATTTTCTTATTTTAATATATATTGTTATACAATCAAAGTAATGGCCTTTACCCCAGGTATACTATATTGAAGTATACACAAGCCTTTAAAGAAATATACACAGCAACTTAAATTATTAACATCGCTTTGAAATGTTTACTCTGTCGCACATTTTAACGCATTCGATTAATACATCTATTTTTCGAGATTTGAAAATCATAGTTAGATGGAGTGATGAGTTTCTTTCGATGAACTTGATTTTCCAGCTTTATTAGTAGTAATTTGAAATAAAACAACATTAGTTATATGTTACATAATAAATAATTAGTTTTTAAACTGTCTTGCTTTAAGTGCAGAATTTTATTTCAGTGTTTCCTTAACTGTAAATGTCCACTAATGTACAGGCGACAAAGATCTTAGTTGCTGTGATAAATATACATCTAACGTTTGACTTCTGAACTCATTTTGAGTATAGTACAGTTAGGTGGTTAGGAAAAGCTCCTGTTCACCAACTTGCAAAGCCATCTTGTGGATTCATTCTATATAAATGTCCGAACCAACTTTTGCTAAATAATAAATGTACCGACGAAATAGAATAGTCACTAGAGTACTGTCACCAATTTGCAAAGCCGCTAGGTATTCGCCTTGTCATCGGAAAGACGTGCTTTCGATACACGGTTCTGGCCATCATTTAACTCAACCAAACTAGGCAAGTGGCACTGTGAGTAAATCCAAGGCGGTTCCTTCCAAAAGTCCTTCATGTTGTTGTTATTGATGATAAATATGCGAATTTAGACTGTATCTGTAGATCGTTAAATAAATAAAATAAAATTAAGGAAGGTTTGTTTTCTAGAAGTGTATTCATTCATTTGGGACCGGCCGTCCTTTAATTTATGCTCTGTCTCAACGGATAGATACTTACCTAAGAATCTCCCGTCTCTTTGACTCCTTTAATAGCGAAGCTGTTGCTAAAGGAACCTTATAATCCCGCTCATTCCGTCCGTCTCTCTCATGGTAGCCGGAACTGTCTTGATTGGTGAAATAGTTCAGTGTTATCAACCCATTAAAAAAATCCATTGGTCAAATTGCTTCCATTCAATTAGATATAGCTGCGCCAAGCTTGTCATGAACATTATTGGCCACAATAGCCATATACTTTGGGTATTCACGTTAACAGAAACCTCGTTGTCAGTGATGCCAACCCGTGCCCAAAATATATCTCATGAACCACACAGTAAAGAGACGTGATGAGGTGTCGTTGGAAAGATCTTGGCTAGGCAAGCTTAGAACCGCCGGAACAATCTTGATTGGTGCAGTAGTTTAGTGTGTTAAACATATTAAAAAAAAAATATTCGAATTTTCTTCCATTCAGTTAAATCTAGCTCCACCAAACTTGTCATAAACATTATTCGACATAATATGGAAGTACCTAAGCACTGCGTTTGTTAGTGTTGCCCGAATATTTTATAAACAAATAATGCTTGCGTGGATAAAACGCTATGAAGGGACTGGAGCCTTCGCGATTGTTAGTAGCTCTAACTCTTTTAGCTATCATCGACATTATTATCCTTATTTTTCGGTGTGGCTACACTGCATGAGAAAGAGAACAAAAGAATGAACAAAGGTTTCATTCTACTGATAAATTTCTTATTTCATGAACATTTTCTACAAACACGAAAATTCGCTTTTAGAGAGAGAGAGAGGAAGAGAGAGAGGGGGAGAGGGGGAGAGAGGGGGAGAGAGAGGGAGGGAGAGGGGGAGAGAGAGGGAGAGAGAGAGGTTTCATTCCTATCAGTTCAATGTATACATGAAGAAATAAGCGGAATAGGGTTTTCGAACTTGCGAACACCCCTAGTGCGGTATACTTGGCACCCACAAGAGCAATATAATAGCATGTGTATTAAATTTGTTTGGGTTGCTTTAAACTACCTTGAAATTCAGGATGTCTAATTTTTATGAAAAGCTGGAACTTTCTTCTAATGTTTGTGAAGAACCTAAAGGACAACACCATCTCGTCTCAAAGTTTCAAAGTCTTAACATAATTCTCTTGGTTTTAACAGAAATTCAAACATTCAAATTGTTCAACTGTAAAACTTTAAAAAATAAAAAAATGGACATGTGACAAGTGTGTGCTCTAATGACGTAAGAAGCACCGTGCGGAGTTGCTTACATTTAAGACTACTTTCTACAATACAGGCCAGGGAATTTTCCTGCCTGGTTACTTGGTTCAATGAGGCGGCGAATAATAAAATAACTGTTGACACACGCTCATGATTGCTGTAAAGGTTGAATATTAAAGGGTATGTATTTAATTTATATCGTGCGTGGATAATTCTTTACATAGTAAACGAATGAGCTAGCGTACTACTATTTTAAACCATATGTTTCATGTATCGCAGACCATACATTGTTTAGAATTTATATTGAATAGAACAGGTGTTATTTGTACAAACGAAAAAGGAAAGTGAGAAACGATTCTCTAATAAGTTGAGACAAAACTATAATGACAAAAAGGTGTTAAACATGTGAACTTAAAAGAAGAACACTAGATGTCAGCACCAAAGGACAAGAAATACAAATTGCTTCTTTTTCTCATATTCAATTAAGAATGTTATCTTTCCTTTTGAAAACAAATGTGTTTATACTAGAAGTTGAACAAGTGTTACTGAAATATTTGAATTTGCAATAGGAAAATTATATTTCTTTTGTAAATAGAAAACTTGCAGTAATATTTGTAATGCTATGTAAAGACTTAGGCAGTGATGTAAAACGAACACTCAACTTGCAGCTACCAACCAGAAGTACTATTCATTTCTCCTTACAAATTTTGATACAAAATTCCAGTCAGAAAAACTGTTACTTCAGCAAATAACTAAATACATTCCGAGAGCCACTGTACATCAAATTATCCCTACACGTAATGGGATCATCATCAAGAGTCCCGACCTAAACTTTGCCACAACTATAAGAAAGAAGCACAGCTTCGAGATCTTCGGCAAAAACGCAAACATGACCAAACTGACACCAAAATGCATCAAACAACCATATCCGCCTAGACGTACACCAACATTATCTGCGGTCATACGTGGCATCAATCCAACACTCCAAGACGATGAAATCAAAGCTGAAGGTTACGAAATCACAAAAACCATCAGAATCTTTAATGCAACAGGACCAACATATCTAGTACGGATACTCACATCTTCTCAAGAGACAATCGATACACTGTTAGAACAAGGTGCATACATTTACAGACGTCGCTATCGCGTGGAACCGTCGCGAACCAAACCACCAATGCCAATCCGCTGCGAAAAATGCCAGGAATACAACACACATACTACCGAACAATGTAGGAACCAGCCGAAATGCGGATACTGTACTGGCGCTCATGCAACTAACTCTTGCACTAACATCCAACAACCGCCAAAGTGCTCAACCTGCGAAGAACCTCACCCCACGTACAGTTATAAGTGTAAACAAAAACCTGCACCAGAAGCAAACAAACCAGACCTAGTTGTACCGATAAGAACGCATGACAGTACCATTCAAACAACACCAAAGATAACAACTGCTCAACCTGTGACCGTAGAACAGCTATTAAACTTCATAACACTGGCACTGCAAAATATCCACCCATTTATTCGTCCGCACATACTACACCAAATACAGCTAGCAGCACGAACAACGTTCCAGATCAACTTCTACGCAACCTATAATGGCCCGTATGTACATTTCCATTCAAATCCAATCTGTACAGAAGTCTAAACTCGCTATGAACATCCTGATCATGGGTTTGATTTTCCTATTTTTGAATATCCGCTCATTTCAAGAACACAGAACTCTATCCCAGCAACTACTACTCGAAGAAAAGGTCAATGCTTTCCTACTGAATGAAACCCACCTTTCTACAAAATCCAAAAGCAACCTACCAGGGTATTCAATACTACGAAATGACAGCACACAACCCCTACTTAGAGCCAACGGAGGAGTAGCCATTGGGTTTTCACCAAAAATACCATTCCGACAGTACCAGATAGCAAATTACAATCTACCGGAATACTTAATTACTACACTCTACTACAAAGCAACCTATGTCACACTGGCCACCATCTATGTCCGTCCACGACATCCAATACCATCAGAGTTCTTCCAATATATCTCAGACAACTTTCGTAGCTACATCATCCTGGCCGACATAAATTTTCACAGTAGAAGCAACCGCCAGAAAAATCAATTCTTAGATTTCATAGACAACCAAACATCCGGAGTGTTCCATCCGCCGCCAAAGCCTACAAGACCCGAATCAAATTCCAGTCCGGACATCATAATCATTTCGCAAAACCTATCAAGACGCTGCACAATAAATGTCCTAGATCCGCTCGGAAGCGATCATGTGCCGATAAAGGTGACTCTTACCTCTGCACATGCTCAACCGCCAACCACAAATCCACCTCTACGCAAAGTAACTCATTGGGAAAAAGCCAACTGGGATAAATATAGAGACCACCTCACAACCGGACTAACAGATGTTGAGACAATAACCACTGAGGAAACATTACAAGCTACCATTGACCACCTTACCCATACTATAAACGCCGCATCCAAAAAGTACATACCAACATCAACAGTTAACCCATTCAAACCTAAACTACCGCCACAGTATCTGGCAATGATCAGACGTTCCAGAGAAATATTTCGAAACTACCGAGCAACAGGGAATATAGAATCACTCAGACACCATAGACAACTGCAACGAACAGTCTCCAACTATGTCAAAGCATATAAACTTCGGAGCTGGATCAACATCTGTAACACACTTGGCGAAACAGCACATCCTACCGCATACTGGAAGAGGTTTAATACGCTCACGGGGAAAAACACTCGCACCATCTACCCAATAATAGACAGAAATACACCGTTGCATACCGACAAAGAAAAAGCTGATGCATTCGCCACGAATCTACAGGAAATATTCACACCACAGATTCCTAGTCAACCTCCTGTCTGGCATCCTGTAGATAGATTCGACTTTGCATCACGCCACCTTCAACCAAACACGGACCACGTCTTGCCCATGAACAATCAACTCACTGCACCTGTAATACCCTCTGACATCAATGCCATAGTAACCTACGAAAGAAATACAGCATCAGACCAAGACCAAATATCATATAGACACATCAAGGAAGCTCCGTATATTGTCATCCATCTACTTTGTGTTATCTACAATTTTATTCTAAAAACAGGTTACATACCAGCCGACTGGAAAACTTCCAAGACACTCATGTTTCTAAAACCTGATAAGCCTCCAGCTAAAGTTACTTCCTATAGACCGATTCAACTAACAGCCGTCTATAGCAAAATTCTAGAACGAATAATAGTCAACCGACTCCATATTCATCTAACAAAACGCAGCCTACTTCCGTACTACCAAGCTGGATTCCGACCCAAACACAGTATAACAGATCAGCTTCTCCGATTAACAAATGCAATCAGCAACCAATACAACACCACTAAACCTTCATGCCTGGTACTTTTTGATCTGGAAAAAGCATTCGACAAGGTGTGGCATCACGGACTTATCTCTAAACTTCTCAACTTCAGACTACCACTGGCATATATCAGGTTCATCTACAACTTTCTTTTCTGCCGAATCACATACGTTACCATAAACAATAGCTCATCCTACCCGGTCTTTATAAATTTTTGAGTGCCACAAGGTTCAGCTCTGTCACCACTGCTATATCTATTGTTTGTGGCCGATATGCCACCACCTACTCCAAACGTCCACTACTTCCAGTTCGCAGACGATACAGCCTTCCTCGCTTTGGGAAACACAATTGAGCAAATCAACACATCACTACAAACAACAATAGACGCTTTCATACACTGGTGCAAAACTTGGAGATTAAAACTAAACCCGACAAAAACCCAGTCAATAGTATTTATACCACCAAGAAAACGTTCAAGAGTGCACAAAAACCCCGACCGATTGGACATTCATATCAACAACATCCGACTTCGACCAACGAACACAGTCAAGTATCTAGGGGTAGTCTTTGATAGACATCTTACGTGAAGAGCTCATCTAAAACAAATTAGCACCAAAGCATACAAGAGACTAAACCTGCTACGCAAACTGACTGGAACGACATGGGGACTCAACGCAACTACTGTGCTAAATACCTACAAAGATTTCTTACGACCGATCCTAAAATTCGGACACATTGCTTGGCTAGCGGCCGACCATAACCACTACCGAAAAATAAAAATACTCGAAAGACACGCAGCCAGAATCGCCTACAGGATCAAGTTACCAAGTACAACTCAAGAACTCTACAATAGACTGCCTTTTCCCCATATTCTCTTCAACGTACAGTCTCTCCGCACAAAATATTTCACAAACAGATACCAAGACAACCATCCACTGCTTCAAGAAACACTCAACCTCGATGCCGAATACCACCATAACAACCCAATCACAAACACACCACTTTCCCTTCTTTTCACCATCTATCATCACTCGCTGCCACCGAATCATCCTGATTTTCCAATAGCAGATGCATATAAGATAACAAATACACCCATCGATATTATTCCATAGCGATTACATCCAAAACGCCCGAAACAATTAGATAACACATCTCGTAGCCTGCACAACTACTTGACTTAGCAAAATACGCCACCGTGAAAGAAAGAAAAAACATGAAATGCCAAGGTAAAAATAAAATCTCCTAGACCATCCAAAATTATTATAAATTATTATTTGTCCAAAACACCTACTACCCTAAAGAGGGCGTAACCCTCTAGAGGGCGATAGCTATGACGTGTCATAGCCAGCACAAAAAAAAACAAAAAAAAACGAACAGATACTGATCTGGCAAGTCGATGACAAGCCTCGTGTTTGTACCACTACTACCAGTTATATTTTTGTTTCCTTCCTGCGTCATCATCCTTCGTCTCTTCTCGCCACATCGGAAAGAATTTTGTGGACCAGACTCATCTAGCCAAGGGGTCACAATTTTTTTGTCTGAGGTGGAAGGAGTGTTCGACACCTGGGCTGCTATCCAAACGAGTGGCCCCACCTTGTTCATCATCAAGTCGACGTTGCACAAAGTCGACTACCATCATTAGACCATGACTGACCAACAAACAGGACGACATCAATTGCCACAACAAGTACCAGAACCAAAGAAATACAACACGATAGGGACCATTCCAAAGCAACCACGAAAACGACAGGATCAAACTTCATCGTCACCACGATCGCGTTCAAGGTCTCCAAACTACAATAGATCGGGTCGAAACTCCCCACCTCTAAAGAAGACACACACATTAAGTGATACCGAATCAGATAACGAGAGACATATGGACACAGGAAACAACGATGGGACTCAGCCACTGCAAACCGCTTCATCAGCAACAACAGTTCATTCTTCATTCTTACAAACTACGATGCTAAATATCAGAACACCAAACTACTTCTTCAACAAATAGCCAAGTACATGCACAGAGATATCATCACTAGAATCATTCCAACTAGGAACGGCACAATACTAGTATTGGGAAAATCTACCTTGAACGCCAAAGTGCTGCAGGTAAATTACCGTTTAACCTGTTACCTCCGGACCACTCACCCGACCATTTTTTGAATTATGCATAATTCCTCCCTCCATCTATTGACATTATTATTAACTATTCTCTGTCTCCGCCTCAACCTCTAGACCACCGCTGCCATCTATCGATAATGCAGCTAACTTATTGAATAGTTTTCATAGCTAAGTAATTAGAGATTAACCCTTTAGTTTTTATGCAGATGTCATTAGAAGTGTCATTATCAGCTGTTTTGCTTTAGGTCAAAACTCAAATTTAATACAATATTTTCCCTACTTTTTTGATAATTAGGACCCTTTTAGACTTCACATAACTCGAAAATCCTCATCAAAATCTCTCCCTATAAACTGTTTGCTATTTCTCGTCAAAATCTATCTATAAACAAAATTTCATTTTGGCTATATGTCAGCCTTGCACCGGGTGAATACCGGAATTGTACATTAAATATAACATTATTCGCTCCCTTTCCTCTTTTCCCATCAATTAAAAAAATGTACTTGGAATTTAAAACGCGACTGTTCCATATGATTGTGAGAATAATTTTCTTGAATATTCTTAATTTGGTACTGTATTAATGACTTGTTTCCCAGTTCAGAATTTTTGGGTGAATTTTTAAAACCGTAACATCATTCTGTTTTACATGCTAAGCAAACATTTTTCCTACTTCATGGAAAAATCCAACAGAATTATGGCTTGCGTGCAGAGAACGGAAGTAGATTACAATATGATTTTTTGCATATGAAGATCTGATTCCGGGTGGGTGTATTGAGATTATTTCTGATATTAACACAATATAACATGAGAATAATTCTTCCTCACCGTCAAAAGTAAATAAAATGAGAATAAAAGAGGGAGATTTTATGAAAAATGAACAATGGAATTATGGTCACTCTTTTCATATAAGGAACAAAAACCGAAAGATAATTTTATTTTGTTCCTACTCATTTTATGACTAAAATAGCGTTCACATCCTCTCTCGCTATTGAAAATCTCTTGGTTGTTACACACACGTGTCAGGAAATTTTCCGTGATTTCATAGCGAGATTCTGAAAAATATCTAGCTCATTCTTGATGTGGTTTTTAGATATAGGATATGACGCAAATGCTATACAATACAATTCATTATCTAATGCTTGCTAAGTGGAGAGTAAAACTCGAGGTCTAACTTTATTCTGTTTCTAACCACGGTACATAAAAGCATGGATAAAATTAAGTTAATTCCATAATCATGTTTTAACCGCTGCTGATTTCAACAGAAGTTAGACTTTTTAGCTTTATCAATTGGGTTGGATAAAAAATAACGACCACAGATTTTTTTTATTTCTGACTCATGTGGGAAATTTAGTCTGAAATATTGCGACGCAATTCTTCACAAGGATTTTTGCAAACGCTCTTCTCGTAAACCAATGGAATGTTTCTAGTGCTTCAAAGTTAGTTAACAAAACTGGGGAAATTGTTGGAAGTGAAAATCTAGTTATCCATGACATTATTTATTGAAGATTAATAGAGAATAACTGCTTTTCTTGTCTACATGAGATAAAATTTTGCGTTAGAACATTTCAATCGAAAATTAGTGTGCAAGATTTTTTTTATTAAATATAGTTCATCTTCCCCTCCCCTAAAAAAATGGAGAAAATTTCGTGTGAAGATTGTGGTGAATCTGTGTTAAAAAAGAATTTGCCTAGACATAAATCACGAAAATATCCACCCTCCAAGAGTGATATTGATGAAACAGTGCCTGCTAAAAAACCTAAATTAATAATGGAAAAAGTTCAGTGCGAAGGTTGTGGTGAATTTATTGCAAAAGCGCATTTTGCGAGACATAATAACCGTAAACATCAACCCTCCAAGAGTGATATTGAAGAAGAAACAGTGCCAGCGAAGAAACGTAAATTAGACATGGTAACATGCCCAGTGTGCAAGAATGAAGTTAGCATGAAACATTTTCAGCGACATATGAAGAATAAACATTCATGTGAAGCAGTGAGAAGCGCTTTTTCCAAGACATGTGTCGACTATGAACTTGTTAATAGTGGTGATGGTGATACGCACAGTTTTCTGATTAAAGTGGAAAATGAGTGTGTCGAGTTTTTGAAAAACCGAATAAGTGAGAGTGATGCAGTTCTGAAGATTAATTTTATTTTGACTACAGATTTTGTGAAGGGTGCAGAAACAGTGTGTTTTCCAGTGCATAGCGGGAATATGCTAGTTTTGAAATCAACGGATGTGGAAGATATTATTCCAGAAATATTCGATAAATTAAAGGTGGATCAAGAGGAGAGAACAATTAAAGGTTCGGGTTGGAGCATAAGTTCTACTCCTAACCATAAGCTTGAAGTGCAAGTGAATTGCTTTAATCCAATTGTCGTAGGATGTAGTGTTAATCTCCCTAAATTCATTAAGAAGAAAAAAGCTGTTTTTAATATAAAAAATGAAGATCAGAAATGCTTTTTATATGCTGTGCTAGCCAAACTTCACCCCGCGGATTCAAAACAGCATGCTAACTGAGTTTCTCACTACGAGCCTTATGTGAAAGAAATACTCCCTGTTTTTGAAAAAAATAACATTCATTTTCCTGTAAGCTTACATGACGTTCCCAAATTTGAGAAGCATTATAACGAAACGTTCCCTAAAGCAGCAATTTCAGTTAATGTGTACGGGATAGATGCTCAAAATAAGAAAGTCTTTCTCTTCATATCGGTAAACAACAATCTAATGTAACTGAGATAGACTTACTGTGTGTAAAAAGCGAAATTATTACACCAACAGCAACTGCAACATCGTCAACATCAACTCCTCTACCAAGAGTAGCACATCATTACTGCTTAATAAGAAATTTCCATCATTTAGTGAGAAGTCAAGTTACTAGTGACAAACATCATTATCATTTCTGTAAGCGTTGTTTCTCTCACTTCAGTAGTGAGGATAAATTATCTGACCATGTAAATTTTTGCCAGGAACATGAACCAACTCGCGTCATTATGCCTGTTCCTGATTCAGTTATTAAATTCAAAACTGACTCCTCATTTTTAAAAGCAGATGTTGTAATAGTAGCAGATTTTGAAAGTTTTTTGAAGCTTGTTAGTGAACCTCGAGGAAAAAAATCAACTAATATTCAGAGGCATGAATTGGCTGGCTACTATTACAAAATTTGTTGGTCGGATGGAACCCCAACTGAACTTCATTTGTATAGAGGTGATAATCCAGCGCAACATTTTCTAAAAAGTTTGCAAACAGAGTTAGAAAATATCGTTCCTAGATTAGAACAAAATTTACCCATGAAACCTTTAAGTCCTAAACAACTTTCTCATCACCAACAATCACACGAGTGTACTATTTGTCACAAAGAATATACTGAGAATAATCAAAAGGTTCGACATCATCACCATTTAAGCGGTACCTACCTCAATCCTCTTTGCAATAATTGCAATTTGCGAGTAAAAAACAAAATTTTATAGGATGTTTCATGCACGGATTATCTTCGTATGATGCGCATCTCTTCGTGAAAGAATTAGGTTGTATCCCAGGTGATATAAAAGTTCTTGCAGAAAGTGAGGAAAAGTATATTGCAGTTTCAAAGTGGTTCCATCTCGAAAATGGTAGAAAATTTGAAGTAAGATTTTTAGATTCATACCGGTTTTTGCCATATTCTTTAAATGATTTAGTTCAAAAATTGAAACCCGAAGAATTGATATACACTCGTCAAAATTTCCCCGATGATGAAAAATTTGAACTAAGTAGAAAAAAGGGTAAATTTAATTATGATTCTTTTACTGATGCTTCGGTATTTGAAAAAACAGGGTGTCCACCTCAAACATTATTCAATAACAGACTTACAGGTACTAAATGCAGCAATGACGGATATGAGATAATTAAACGAATATGGAGAATATTTAATTGCAGAACATGGGGTGATTTTATGATCATTACCTATCCACTGATGTTTTGCTATTAGCTGATGTTCTAGAAAATTTTAGAGAGACATGCATCAACTCGTATAAAATTGACCCAGTTTTTTCATACACATCGCCAGGCTTATCCTGGAAGGCAATGCTCTACAAATCAGAAATTGAATTAGAATTATTTACAGATGTTGATATGCAATTGTTTATTGAAAAATCAATCCGTGGTGGTGTTTCTCAATGTAGTTTAAGGCATGTCAAAGCTAACAATGAGTTTCTCGATAGTGAATTCGATCCTCAAAAAGAAACCTCGTTCATAATGTACCTGGACGCGAATAATTTGTATGGCCATGCCATGAGTATGCCCCTGCCTTATGGAAAATTTTCATGGGATCCAACACCAGAAAATTGGGACTCGAATAAAATTCGAAATTATCCCGACGAAGATGAACGAGGTTTCTTTGCAGAGGTAGACTTAGATTATCCTCAGTACTTACATGATGTTCACGCGGATTATCCTTTAGCACCCGTCAATGATTTCCCACCTAAGGGAAAACAACGTAAATTATTACTAACGCTGAATCCGAAAAGAAACTATGTTGTACATTTTCGATTGCTAAAATTTTACCTTGCTCAAGGTTTAAACTTGTAAAAGTACACAGAATTATATGGTTCTCTCAATCGAAGTGGCTTATGCCCTATATAGATCTAAACACCGAGAAACGCAAAGATGCAACAACCGATTTCGAGAAAGATTTTTACAAACTTCTTATCTTTGGGAAAACCATGGAAAATGTGAGAAAGTATAAAGATATAAAACTTGTTTTTGATAAAAGAAAAGCTGAAAAACTCATTGCAATCCCGCAATTTAAATCTAGAACAATCTACTCAGAAAATTTTGTACTTATTCATATGCTATGAAAATTCACGAAATTAAACAAACCTGTGTATATTGGAAGTGCTATTTTAGATCTTGGTAAATTATCAATGTACAAATTTCATTATGAAGTGATGAAACCTAAATATGAAGATAAGCTTACTGCTGTTTACACCGACACGGATTCGTTAGTCTATAAAATTGTTTATGAAAATTTCTACAAGGATATGCTTGATCTTATAGACAATTTTGACACATCGAACTATCCTGTAAAGAATCAATATAATATTACCTTAAGAAACGAGAAAGTACCCGGTAAAATGAAGGATGAGATGAAAGGAATAGTTCTTGAAGAATTCATAGGATTACGATCGAAAGTATATGCTATGAATACAAGGGAAAAGAAAGAAACAAAGAGGGTTAAGGGTGTGAAAAAAAATGTTGTGAAAAATGAGATTACGTTTGATGATTTTAAGAAGTGCTTGTTTTCTGGTGAACAATTAACGAAAGAGCAACATCAAATTCAATCACGTGAGCATATACTTTCGACTGTAAAGCAAGAAAAATTAGCTTTAGACCCTCATGATGACAAGCGTAAAATTCTTGATTGTAAGATACACACATTGCCATGGGGTCATCGAAGAATTGTAAAAAATGATGCTGAAATAATTTGTGAAGTATGTAACCCTCATCAACCCTCAACTTCTGGACAGTCATGTTAATTAATTGTAAGTGTTAAATAGTCAGTAAGGTTTGTACATAGTTATTATTAAGCTTGTTCAAATGTTAATAAAGCGCATTCTGTGCGTTTTTTAAAACACTTTTTTGATTTTTTTCTATACATTTTGTTATAATATAGTTTATTTTTAAAAAATGCCCACTGACCTATTTGGATTTCCGCGATATAAATCGCACGAGCATGAAATATTATCAGATTCACCTTCCAACATCAATGAAAACCAGCTAACAGTATTAGACCAAAGAATTAAAATAATAAAGGGTGAAATCAACGCACTACGAAATACGTTATCTTCAAATATTGAAACTGAAATCACAGAAGATCAACAACATTTACTAGATTTATTTCAAAAACTTGATAATGAGTTGAAAAGTGTTATTCTTATGTATTCACAGCTAGTAAATAAAAATGATTTTACCGAAGTTCAGAATATTATAACGACAATTCAAAATGAAGTTCAATTCATTAAGAATCAATTCATTACAAATACTGCAGCACAAGATCTAGTCGATAATTTGAATAAAAAGCTTACGGAGTTGCAAAATACGTTTAATGATCTTCAAACAGCTGTGAATGTATTAGAAAACGCTCTTCAAAATAATCCCTCTCAAGAAGATCTTCAAAATATGCAAGAAGTTATTTCGATTCTACAAAATGAACTTAAAACTATTACCAATGAAACAAATAAACTGCGCGATGATCTAACCAACCTACCTGTTTATAGTGATGTATCGGAAATTAGTAGAAAGCTTGGTGAGTTTGAAGCAATAATTAATAATATATCGGAACTCACGAATATTCAAATTGAACTAAAGAATCTACAGACTGTTGTGAATAACATTCCTACTGAGGTAAGTAGTTTACAGGAAACACTTGCAAAATTAAATAAGAAATTAGAGAGTTTTAATCTTCCTACAGATTTAATTAATCTTCA
The DNA here is from genome assembly GCA_022664845.1 of Lepisma saccharinum. NCBI lineage: Eukaryota > Metazoa > Arthropoda > Insecta > Zygentoma > Lepismatidae > Lepisma > Lepisma saccharinum. The sequence continues at coordinate 34,084 of JAGDQP010019333.1, forward strand.
GCATATTGTAAGCACCGTTCAAAGTGATTTAATTGAAATTCAAAAGAACACACCGAAACAATCTGATATAGAGAGTATACGCAAGTCTTAAAGTGAATTAGCTACAAATCAAAATCAATATGAAATAAAATAAAAATTAACTGCCCTCCAAGAAACTATTAACACACTTCCAACTTCGCAAGAAGTAGAAATAATTAAAAAAACGATAACTAACATTCAAACTGTAGTCGAAACAACCGAGAACCTCCCTGAAGTAATAGACAATATTAAGATTCAATTACAAAACCTTCAAACTAGTATAACATTCCTTCCGACATTAGAAGATCTTTCTGGTATACAAGAAGTGTTAACTAATGTTCAAAATGAAGTTAAAGAAGCAATTCAGGAACATTCAAAATTCATTTCTGTTCATAGGGTTAATGAAATAGTTAGCGGGTTAAAGAATATGTTGAAAAGTTTAGAGGATACAGCTGTGACGCATAACACATTAATTGCAAATATTCAGAAACAAATCGGTGATCTAGAAACGAAATACACTTCTTTGAGTAATTCTCTTAATAACATTTCTAAAAAATATGCTGATATTAATGACTTTCGTAACGTAGAAGCATCAATAGCTCTAATGCCTACAGTGACTCAACTTTGGGAAGTACAAGATAGTATTAAAAATTTCATATCGATAACAGACTTTAATAGCAATAACGATGAAATAAAGAATGAAATTATCGCAAAACTGAAAGACTTAGAAGATAAATTGAAAAGCGATTTTATAGAGCGATATACGCTAAAACTAATGAATTGTAAACATCAATACGCAACTTACATAGTGTTCAATTCTTTACAATTTATTCAATACCTAATAAAGAACGAGACTTCACGCGTGGCAATGTTAGCGGCAAAGTGTATTTATTTAATATGAATACCCCATATTTTGAAATTCCTTTTTTGGGT